>JAUMHH010156533.1:0-18320 GCA_032359455.1 Chlamys rubida | reverse complement strand
TCATTCTGAATCAGTATTATCTCATTCTGAATCAGTAAATATCATTCTGAATCAGTAAATATCATTCTGAATCAGTAAATATCATTCTGAATCAGTATTATCTCATTCTGAATCAGTATTATCTCATTCTGAATCTGTATTATCTCATTCTGAATCAGTAAATATCATTCTGAATCAGTAAATATCATTCTGAATCACTAAATATCACTCTGAATCAGTAAATATCATTCTGAATTAGTAAATATCATTCTGAATCAGTATTATCTCATTCTGAATCAGTAAATATAAGAGATTAACAAAAGCTACGCTCTTTTTAGGCTTTGCCTTTTCATATTAAAAGCTGTACTGATTTTTAGTTACCGTTCTGTTATAAATTATGTAGATATCTGTTTTCGTAACGACAACTTGATAAATTACGTTAATTTCTTACTACGTTATCTGGTGATGAATCGTTGCCTTTTTATAGGCGCGGTATATGGTAATTATTGCAATAGTAATCGTTTACTCTATGTAACAGATCACCGGGTGAGTTTTAATCTAATACTGATTGTAATACACCACAAGAAAGTCAATGAAATTAAGCTCATATTTAGTAAATAACACACTTTATGCGTTCCAATATTTGTCGCAACTAGATGGTATGTATTACTCTGCATCCGAAAATGTGTTTAGATGGAATTTGAAAACAAAATATAAATAACTAAGGTAAACCCAATCGATTTACAATATGAAATGCACTCACTGCGTGTCACTGCGTGTCACTGTATAAATATGCATAACAATTTAGGCAACCTGCAGGATTCTTGTCCTCAATACCTCATCAGGTTTCGTACGCAAAGATCGATCGAAACAACACCCTGAACAGTTTTAAAGTCGTCTGAGTCATCGCATCGTTTTTATTTCTAAATATTTTCTTCAAGCTGGTAAGTATGGATTACTAGTATGAAACGATTCATGTAACACAATCAGAAAGCGTTTACGTGTGACGTTTCGATGACTAGTACGGTATGTACACTGTCACCTTCATCAGACAAATGCCTTTCATAATGCATCGTATTTATAGTACATATAGTTAACTAGATATTTAATTTATTTCCAAAGTTTCTACCTCATCTTCTTACGCTCAACCAGTCGTCCTAGGAAATACATCGCATTTAAAAATATATTTAAGATATTCAGTATAGAAGAGATACTTGACCTATGTCAAAGCGTAGCAAATTGGTCAATGATTCAGTGGATGCATAGTAGTATATTCCAAGGTATCAACCAAAAAACGCGTTTTGCAATTGCTTAGGAAATCTATTGATGAGTTTTTTTTGTTGATGATTGCGTTCCGTTATTTTATCATTCCTAACATTACATATACCGACTGTTTGTGGAACCTCGTTATGAGATAATACAGCTAAGATGGTAGTCCATGCTTGTTGTTGTTGTCTGTGATCATGAGAACCCGTACCTATCTGCAAGGACCCAAACGTATCAAGTTTTAGTATAGCATAGTCCTCAAATAAGATAATTAATCAACACATGAAACTATGTTTCCCTTGTAATATTTCCTCTCATTGCATTAGAAATAACAACATATGCATGCATTATGATTGGTAATATAATGCAAAAATAGGTACTTCTGTGAATGCTATATTAGGTTTAACCGCCTTATAATGTAGTCAGTTTTGATCGTTCAAACGGGGGTTATTCGTGGGTTTTGAAAGCATTTTATGAGACCTTTTGATTTTATCCGAGGACAGGTAGACAGTGTACTAAGGTTTTCATATTACGATTTAAAATGTATACATTGTAAATAGCCAATAGGAGATAACTCGTGGTTGTAGCTACCATTCCGTGTTCTATGCATTCTGTTCAGTATTTCCGTAAATAAGTTTCTATTTCTGTAAGTATGGTCGGAATATATCCTATACACGTCAAAGAACCTCAGCATATAACTGAACTGATCTTCTGTTGATATTTTAGATTTTGTAAAACCCAACACCAGTTGGGAATTCACCTGCAAATCAAAACGGAGCAGTGGAAGTATTCATAACAGCTGGCTCACAAATACTTCTACACAATAATCTGCTGTGATAATGGGATAAAAGAGAAAAGATGAATCGGAGATAGTCAGATCGTTTTCCATCGGACCTCTTTCAAACATGGACACATAGTTTGATGCCCACTTCAATTAATGTTTTTTTTTGTATTCCAAAGCATGTCCACATACTTTCCTTGCATAAATGGAAAGAACATTTATTTATATCTCTGCGCCGATTAAAATGTCGGCAAACTATCAAATCCTTACCTTCATTTTTTTTCAAAATCTAAAGTTGTCCACTTTGTTTCTTTGTTATATATTTTTTGTTAAAGCTTGTAATTTGATGAAAATAAAACCGTACATCCTAAAACTAATATAATGAAACTAGTTAATTTGTAAGATAATGGACTTGATTGGTTTATCATTTTATCACATAATGTGATGCATAACATGTTCATTTGTTTTTTTAAGAATCTTGCAATGACTTATAATGACTTGTATTGGCGTTTACAGGGGTAAATGGAATCGGGACCAAAATGCACTTTGGGAGGTTGTTTTAAACAGTGCCTGTTTTCCTGAAAAGATCGAAACACCAACATTAGCTGTAGTACAGTGTGGGGAACCTCTGGAGAGATCGCCTATCCTCATGTGTATATGATTCCGTTACCATTTTTATAACGTATTTACAAATATTCGTACATTGATGAAAATGTATATGAATATTTTGTATTTATTAATTTAACAAAATCCATACATATAAAAATTTAGCCAATAATTTGACTATTGTGCAGCTATTCTGTTTTCCACAGCTGAATATTTCCCATTTAACTAGCATACAGCCGTAATATTTACTTTTGGACTTGTAATATGTGTGACATTTCAAAAAAGCTAGTTACATCTTTGTCATCTCCAATGTTTAGTTTCATCTTTATCATTTCCAATAAACTAGTTTCATCTTTATCATTTTCAATAAATTAGTTAAATCTTTATCATTTCCATTAGGCTAGTCTAGTTACATCTTAACATTTCCAATAAACTTGTTACTTCTTTATCATTTCCAATAGACTTGTTACATATTTATCATTTCCAATAGACTTGTTACATATTTGTCATTTCCAATAGACTTGTTACATCTTTATCATTTCCAATAAACTAGTTACTTCTTTATCATTTCCAATAGACTTGTTACATATTTATCATTTCCAATAGACTTGTTACATCTTTATCATTTCCAATAGACTTGTTACATCTTTATTATTTCCAATAGACTTGTTACATCTTTATCATTTCCAATAGACTTGTAACATCTTTATCATTTCCAAATATCATTATTAACTCCAGCTTGATTTATTACAGCTTTAATAGTTTACTTTTTCTACTTTTTCTACATTTATGTAACTGCCATATTGTCAACATGACATGTGTATAACTCTACTATTGTCAGCTTGACATGTGTATAACTTTACTAGTGTCAACTTGACATGTGTATAACTTTACTATTGTCAACATGACATGTGTATAACTCTACTATTGTCAATTTGACATGTGTATAACTTTACTATTGTCAACTTGACATGTGTATAATTTTACTAGTGTCAACTTGACATGTGTATAACTCTACTATTGTCAACTTGACATATGTATAACTTTACTATTGTCAACTTGATATCTGTATAACTTTACTAATGTCAACTTGATATGTGTATAACCTTACTATTGTCAACTTGATATGTGTATAACCTTACTATTGTCAACTTGATATGTGTATAACTTTACTAATGTCAACTTGATATGTGTATAACCTTACTATTGACAATTTGACGTGTGTGTAACTTTACTAATGTCAACTTGACTTGTGTATAACTTTACTAATGTCAACCTGACTTGAGTATAACTGTAACAATTTCAAACTGGCCTGTGTATGTCGTTAATATTGTCATATTTTGAAACATTGACTTGATATGTGTGCAGCTGGAATGTTTTGTTGTATACAGATGTAATAATTTCTATTTAATTTGTTTGAAGTTGAAAATAATTTTTAAACAATAAGCTAGGTCCTACTCAAAGGCTTTCATTTGTCTTCGAAAACATTAATACATTACAGACGCACTAACGCAGGCGTCAGCAAAGCTAAGAGACACGTGTTATTCTACCTATGTTAGTCAGTTTTACAGCATTTAACAAGCGTGTTTATGATAGTAGGTCTTGGTGTAGCAAAACACGGTAAGAAACAACCACAACATGTTTGATTTTAGAAACAGTAAAAACAAAGGATTGTCATAGGCTGTTTAATGTAATGATATAATAAGTTTCCATATCAAATCCATAATACTGGATGATATGACTTCAACATGTACAGTTTTGTTAATATTCCTGATGTTGTGGCAGAGTTTGGCACTTGTTATTTGATTGGAATTTACCTGATTTGAGCATCGAATAATAGTTTGAAATACGTGCTTTTACATTTCTCTCATTAGATTCCGATATTTTATCTGTTACATAGTTTTCAGGTTACTTCATGATTCACTGGATCACATCAATGACTTAAAGCTGTTATTCGGGCAGCGCTAGAAGTAAAACACCTACGTTCAAAACATTATAAAGAAACCTAACAAGTTAAGGTTCAGAAGTGGTCTCTCAACATAAGCGGTCTTTCACTTAGTATTATCATAGAGATTACCGCTATAAGGAATATTGTACGGCAATAATTTACTAATTTATATGATGGCATCTATTTTGAATAAATGAAATAACAGAAAATAACAGAATATGCTATACATGAGGTTTTGTATTAAATAATTTATTGTAATAAATTATACAAACAATAATAGTCTCGAAATTAATTCCATTGCCGTTATGTCGTCTCCATGGTTGTTAGAAGCTGCTACGAGAGGAGCTCCCGGGTGAGTTGCTGCCGGAAGAACCATCATTTGCATCCACTATGTTTGAGTTCTGACTAAAGGCCATTCCTGTAAATAATTAATTAAATTAGAATCGAAATGCTTTAAGAATCTGCATAATTTGGTACTTTAACAGTTATGTTAATCACTGTAAGATACAAGTATGATCCAAGTGTCGTTTGTGTAGCACTTGTGGGTTGATTGGTCGAGTGGTTAACACTCCGGCCTTACACGCAGGCGGCCGGGGTTCGATCCCCGAAGTCGTCGTGCGCATGGATATTCAGAGAAAGTGTTTTTCTCCTGCCCACACAACTCCAACAATACAGGTGGAGTATAAATTGGTATGGGGTGGATGTATCTGGGCTGTAGCATTCAAGTGAGGTAGCACGGTACCACTACAAACAGAACACAACACATCTCCACCACACACGAAGGCATGCACACATAGGGAGAAATTAGCCAGGGGGCATATGACTAGTAGTTAGCGCCTGTAAGGCAGCTCCTGCGAATTCTTCAAAAATTGTATTGATTTATGTATATGCTAATTGTATTAATTGTGTATCTATGTACTGTAAAGCGCTTAAGAGTGGCTTATGTTAGCTAGACAGGGCGCTATATCAAATGCTGTATATTACTATTACTATTACTTGTAGTTTTGTAGAAACACATGTACAAAATTTCACGTTGACGTCGATGCCGCCTTCCGAAAATTGAGTGAAATATTGAGTTAACTCTTAAGTTCATGTTTGTAGCAAGTACAGAGTATTGACCTTATTTCATCACCAAGAACGCAATATTTACCTGTCCATTGTCCCATATTGGTGCCAGAATTCCTTTGATTCAATGAGTTCCATTGGTTTCCTGGGTTCCATTGGTTACCATTATTCCATTGGTTACCATTATTCCATTGGTTACCATTATTCCATTGGTTACCATTATTCCATTGATTACCATTATTCCACGGGTTCCATTGATTACCAGTGTTCATTGAGTTCCATTGGTTACCGGGGTTCCATTGATTACCAGAATTCCATTGGTTCCATCGATTACCTTGATTACCTTGATTACCCATGTTCCATTGATTCAATGAGTTCCAAGGTCCTTGTTGCTGAAATCCATTGTTCTGCTGTTGCCATGGCCCTTTAATAGAAACGTAAAGTGAAAAGATATTTCGATTAATTAAAACTTATTATATATGTAGTATTCAAATCATAGTTATTCCATTATCTTGCTCATTTATTTGAAACATGTTTATGCATATCTGCATTTAACGTCATGACAAAATCCACCAGTAAAACGTTCGATATACGAATTGTACTATCGTCAATGATGACGTTTCAAAACACCTGATATGAAAATGGTATCAACATTTTTCAATACAAAGCAAATTGTTTGCTTTTTTCCAACGTAAATTATATTGACTTATCACCCTACCAATTTATTTTTAACGTACACATAATTCAAATGATTGGATTTTATAGATAATAACTAACAATATTGTCTATGCTATGTGCGTCTGATCAGGCTACTTTGTGAGTGTTTACAAGGGCATGGACCGATGTTCAATAACCTATCATTTATTTAGTTTATTACTGGTTTTTGTAACAGGATTTCATATTTATATTTAACACCACATGAACGAACAAATTAACGAACAAGACAGTGATAATGCAGATTATGCCTTGTTAGTATATACTTGTACTGTTTAATCTAATAAAATGAAAAACGCAACAAATTGTTTTGATTAAGTATTGAATCAAATTTATATGGTAACGACACTTGTTATGGGAGATGTTACTGATTATTTACACGTCACTTCCTGACAACCAAAGAGACCGGACGTTCCGTATTTACTTACCACCCTGGGATCCTTGAAAATTATTCCACGAGTTTTGCCACATTCCGTTTCCTCCTAAGAAAAGAATAATTTCAAATGTATTATTTATATCTTTTACATCATCTCATTTATCTGTTACTTTTATGATCAGAAGTACAAAACATTGACAGTAAAAGTACAGAGAAGTACCACAAAGACTATATATGCTTAATGAAGATATTTAAATCCGATTTATTGTTACTATTCAACTAATGATATATTCATACATTAAGAAAAAATTAATGACAATATTTGATTTTTTTTTCTTTCTGAACTGTACATGAGTTTTCGTAAAAAAGGATTTAGGATACCAACCATTAAAGCCTCCATTGTTTGGTTGCTGAAACCATCCTGGTTGCTGAAAATTTCCACTGAACTGCGGACCTTAGGAAGTAAGGATGGACTAGTTATATTTTGTATAGATAACTGTGTAAGCTATATATTAACCACTATCTGTTAATATTGATGCAATTTCACCATAAGTAATCATCGATACTCATAAGATTCGGATAAGGGAACATTTTCTTTGTATACAATAGTTTTCATTGACTACATTCTTTAAGTAGGAAATTGCTTTCATCACATTCGAGTATATAATCTTAACAAATCCATACCAATCTACAGAGACAAGCGGTTCATCGAAACATCTTTCATTCTCTTACCCTTAATAGCTAACCAAAAAATAAATAATGGCCAATTCCTGATACATTTCTGCATATTTCACGACTTATGCAACATATAACATCAATTTCATGATATGAATGTCACATTTACTATTATCACGTTGCTTAATCCATTTATAATGATCATGCTATTCTGGTTATAATGTTGCGTGTGCATAATACATATTATATCCATTGGTCCTTAAAATCATCGTTATACGATTGGAGATTTAATTTCTATTTGAGGTAATGTATTCTATATGTCTTAAATAAAACAAAAACAACACAGGTTTTATATAGATGATAAAGTGTGCTAGTAAATGACTGTCTTGATATATTTTACAGTTTGAGATAATACTGTATATTCTTACTTACCGAAATTACCATTATTATTATTCCATTGTTGCTGGTTCCATGGGCCAAAATTGCTCTGTTGGAAATTACCTTAAACAAACGATTGAGTCAGTGTGATGTTCTCTGATAGTGATACTGTAACATATTTTGTTTTGTTTTGTTAGAGAGAATACTTACCTATCAGAACAAAATATTATGTGCATAGAAAAATGGATATATTAAAAGTGTACTGCTTTAAAAAAGACATATATGGTAATAACCATTACATTTTATATTTTATATTAATTTTTTTCCTATTTAAAAAACCCCACATTATGTCTTTAAAACGGAATTCCTCTTCAACGAGCGAATTAAGTATTGCGTCGTAATCACATGGTATCGTGGCGTCATTTATCAACAATGATATGAGACAACTTGTTTATTTTATGGACTGAAATAATTCATCTGACTGCTGCTCTTTCTATATTAAATCTGAAAACATTGTCTGTTTATTATAGTACAGTTAGTTACAGTGCCCGTTTTAACTGTCCAGTAATAAGGATAAGTAAAAATAGATATTTACCTGAGTTTGGGCCCTGCGTTGATTGTTGAAACCACTGAAATCTCTGGTTATCTAAATAACATCAATTATCGCATGTCATATTAAGCAATGTTGAGCTAGCAACGGCTCCACGACAATGGTAAGTAAACTATTTTTGCTTTTGTATTTTGTTATTATAAAGTAAAGTTTTAATAACAAAGAAGGTTGTGGTGACAATAAGAAAAAAATGAAAACAACTTACATTGTGTAAAGTGACTCTTACAGTACTTAACAGTGGAAATAATAAAGCATATGTGAAAATGAAGAGAGTTATAACTTACCTCCATTAGGACCACCTTGGAACGAGTTAGAGTTTTGCTGCCACGATGGCATGCTCTGGAACTGGTTGTTACCTACAGAAGATGATAGGGTGTGGTTTGTATTGACAATATCATTTTCCGTCTGACTGACCATAACCTACTGTAAACAACGTTTATTTCTCGCAAGCTTAACATTGGAAATATAATTTGGTTATTAGAGGGCAATACATAACATGTTATACAGTTTGTTATGTGTTACATTATATATAAATAACTAATACATTGTATGGTATAGTTAATGTATTTTAGTACCCTCTAACTTCAGAGCAATATAAAATATAATTGAACAGATACACACGTTAAATTGGTGCACCTATAATATATGCAATAGAAAGCATTACACAGTTACTTTAATCAGCGCATTCCTGAATAAGGGCAAACTTTTAAACACAAAAAATAAACACTAAAATATAGCAGCTACATTTGCTAAATTCGTGATCCTTGCGAAGCAAGGTACTAATATACATTATCAACAGATGCTATTAACTCAAACTAAATGGAGAAATCGACCGGGTATTGTGTATGTGGTAACGAATATTGTCTATGTGGTTACGAATATTGTCTGTGTGGTTTTGAATTTTGACTATGTAGTTACGAATATTGTCTATGTAGTTACGAATATTGTCTATGTTGTTACGAATATTGTCTATGTGGTTTTGAATTTTGACTATGTAGTTACGAATATTGACTATGTAGTTACGAATATTGACTATGTAGTTACGAATATTGTCTATGTAGTTATCAATTTAGTCTATGTGGTTATGAATAATGTCTATGTGGTTACAATAATAAAATAAGCATGTGTTATTGTGGAAACGATATTTGATGCAAGAGCTAAATGGATGCATTGCTTTTAAATAGAAATTGATGCATTATGTAATAGCCCTAATTAATACGTCATATATATATGATTACTGTTATTAATAGTTTACTGAAAGATGGAAATGTGTGCTTTGCTGCAATACTCTTGCTGGTTACACTGCAAAATGCAATATCGAATGCTATGCTGATGCAACATTTTGATACATCGCTATACAATTGTTATAACAACACAAATCAACATACAGTTACAAACACATTGAAGGAAGCATCATCCCGACAGTAGTTATTTAATATATACTGTAATACAATAGGAATACTTGATACAGGGTTAATTGTACCTGTATTAAACAAAGAACCGGAGGTAAGACCCTGTTGCCAGGATGGATACCACTGCGGCCAACCTGTGAAAATGCGAAATTCGTTACAAAGACGAACCTTTTTTTCTAAACAGATATCTGTTTGTAGTAGTATTGTTATGCAACACTTTCAAAAACCACATTGTATGTTTAGATCTCTTTCATATTGAATTCAGTTGAGACAACAACTGTAGTTTAAAACCTTATTGATATTCATCATTATACTAACGGTCTGAAGGTGGTTCACTTACTTTTCATACCACAAGTGTTGCAGAATTTGACAGTAATTGAAATATCAAAATTTGCAAAAGAAATCATTTGAAATAACATTAATAATTCAGACACAGTAAATGCGTCATCAAATTTTGCTAATCAATATACAATACAATACAATATGCAACATTTGTATAGCGTCCAATATTATTTGTAAAATTTCTCTAAAGCACTTAGTTCTTGTACTTTTCAACCTGAAATAAAGAAACAAGCGACCGATTTTATCAAACGCATAACAAATGTATGCATGATGTTAGCAACCACAGACATTATTGCTTAATGCATACCTCCATTAGGTCCTTGGAAATTAAAGTTTGTTCCGCTTTGACTGAAACGTCCTCCTTGGTTTCCACCCTGGGGAAACCAACTTTGTTGTTCATTAGACGGACCTCCCTGAGAACTGTCGAATTGAAAATTGGTGCTCTGCCATTGTTGACCATTGTTGACTACCGGCCATCCATTTTGAGCGCCCCTTCCTTGTTGTGACCCATCAAATTGTCCATTGCTGTTAAATTGGCTATTGTCTGATTGGAAATTCGATTGGTCATTAGCCGTCTGGGACAGGACTAAAAGTAATGTATTGAGAATAAATGATAAATAAACTCTATACTAAATATACATTGTACAAACCATATATCAAAATTAATTAAATTTAGCTATTTTTCGTCTATTCGTTCTTAGCAATATTACGATTGTTATTTGATAGTAACATCTTACAAACAACTGAATATGTCAGTATGATATGTATTCAATCAGTCATCAACAATAAATAAGTATATCTGTCTATCGAACGAACGCAACACAGGAAACAATGTTATAATTTTAAAAGGGAAAGTAATAAACTTCATAGTATTTGTCGTTTTGAGGGCATAACATCTTTATAATAATAATAAAATAAAAAACAGGGTGTCCGCAGAATTAAAATTATGTTTAGTAGCTTTGTCGTAGACAGACAAAGTATATCTAAATTTATATCAATATATATTCACTGGTGGCAACGTCACGGTAGGCAAATAAACCCTTCTATACAATAAGTACTGAGTTTATCTTGCTTTTACACCAGATTTTATGGGATGCATACAAACTTTGTGATATACAGCTAGTCGGGTTTTCTTATATGTACGAACTTTGTCAATAAAGCTTGCCAGATTTTAACTTTTATATACAAACTTTATCACTTACAAGTAAGTGAAGTTTACCTTTCATTTACTGTAGACAGGTTAGATAGAACGCATCCTATGAAATACTTTTGTACTATATACTTGTAATTACAGATGAAAAATACAAAATTGAAAAAAAATTTTTATATTCAATATACGAACCTTGTCCTATACATGATAGGCAGAGTAGTGGGAGGGCCACGTGTATCTTCATGGTGATCTGGTTTTCAAACTAATAATTTCGAACTAATTATCGCCCTAAATACTTACCAGATCAGTAGCATCAGCCCCTGTGCATATTAATGCGTTTGCTCGGAAACACTTACCAATCAAACATGAAGTTAATAGTTGTGTGTTTTTATGAACAATTTAAAAACATTTTACATATTATTCAAAAGGTGTCAAATCGGTTTCTAAATTAAACAAAACAACCAATTTAATTACCTTTTGCGTCCAGAAGAATACATTAATTATGAAGTTCAAAGGTATGTTTATAGGTTTAAACTTATTTATATATTTGACATTTGCTGTTATCAACTTATTCATTGTCATAATGATAATAGGTTGCGACCTTCCAATCGTTTTGAACGTTAAGACGTACAATATAACGTCTAATCATCATATTTTGGGCGACCATTATTGTATAATATTATTAAAATAATCAGAACAATTATTAACATTTAAAGCTACCACGCACAACTTTCCGGTTTTACCAATAAATATTGCCTAATGTATTCACACTGATACATATACATATAACAGGCTGTGTGAGAAGGCCATCATGCCATCTAATGATTACTATGGTCATAAGGTTAAGCGAGACGTCTATACATCACAGGGTTGACTGAAGCAGATGTTAAACAAACAAGGAAGGTAGAGGTGTGTTTAACATCTAAATACTGTACGGTGTCTTTTGTCATTGTGTCGGCTGTTTTCTGTTATCACTAGATACAAAAGTGTAACGGATCACAGAACTACTTTCTTTGTCTCGTTTGGTAAAAATTGAAACTGTATCGTGTACTTTTCATTGTTATTATCTGGTTTTTATTTACGTTGCCTTTTCTGATTTGGCTTCTGAATACAGTGTGTTTTATGGTTTCCTTATTATTGCTTGGTATGATGTTTCTTTTCTAATTTAATCATGCGGTTTCGTATCATTGTTTGGTATGGTAATTCATTTATAACTTTCTCTTGTGAGTTTTGTTCAAATTGCTCTGTATGAGGCTTCTTTTGCTATTTCCTCTTGTTGTTTCTGTTATTATTGCTCTGTAATGCAGTTTTCTTTTTAATTTTCCTCAAGTGGTTTCTGTTATTATTGCTTTGTATGGATTTTTAAAACTTTCCTCTCGTGGTTTCCTATTATCTATTGCTTGGAATGGCAATCTTTTTATAATTTCCTGTGGTTTCTGTTAATATTGCTTTATATGGTGTTTGATTTGTACTTTCCGGGTGTGGTTTCTGTTGGTTTCATATCGTTTAGTATTTGTTGTATACGTACACTGTATCTTGTAGTCACTTTATTCACGGTCTCGTGATGTTTCTTTTATCGTTGTCTGTTTGTTATCTTTGATGATATTAGTCTTGTGCGATTTCTATTGTCTACATTTACCATTGTTTTTGCTGTTATAATTTGGTGCTGGTTATGTTGACATTGCAAAAATAGTTTCTGTTCTCTTATACCGTGAAGGGTCTATTGGCGTTATCTTTTATGGCTTTGTTGTCAATATGTCGCGTTGTTTCTGATGTTATAACGCAATTTGTTGTCCTTGTCTGATGTAGTTTACGTTAACACTGTCATTTCCCGAGTCGTTTCTGTTGACAAGGCTGTCATGTAGCTGTATTTTCTGTTATCATTTCCACGACTGGTTTCTATTGTAATTATCTCGTGTATGATTTGTGGTACCATTAGGAATCTGCTATTTTCCACGACATACAATTATCTGTATTCTGCATGTATACGTTGTATTCTATGAAATACCAATTATTGCATTCGCATTCTGATACTCTAGCTTGAATTCCTGTGCGTATATGTCGCATGCTGTACCCTTTTTCTCGCATCTGAAAATGTCATTTGCGGGCTATCCGTTTAAGAAGGCTTATCATTGCTTTTACATAAACGTGTTAGAAATGAAGGTTATGTCTGCTTTAGTTTTACCCATTTTAATTCCATTCTTAATTCCTTCATTAAATAAAAATCGTTTTAAAATATAACATCAGAAACATTTTATTTATTCATGGTAACATGTACCTATTCCAGACACACCTGTGATGGCACACTTTATTTATTCATGGTTACATGTACCTATTCCAGACACACCTGTGATGGCACACTTTATTTATTCATGGTAACATGTACCTATTCCAGACACATCTGTGATGGCACACTTTATTCAAATTTTAAGTGCTCTGAATAGCGGATAAACACACCCAGTTTCGCCTTGTCCAGCCTACAAACTGATACACTCCAGCTAAAACAAAAACTTTACGGTAGCCACATGTGTTCAGGACATATACTTGAACTACTGGTTATTTACGAGGTTCGATTACGTCTTTACCTTGGTTTCTGTTCTGTTTGTTTCCCATTGTTGTCGCTTCTCATACATTTTTATTCTGTCCTTGTGTGATTATGTTGGGAATAAGTAATTTTACTTGATATTCAATTACAATTATTTGGATGAATAGTTCTCCAACATTTGTGTATAAGAGTTTCATTGATTTTAATATTCAGTGGTATGTACAATTCTCCTTGTTTTACGATACATGTAAATAACAAACGATGTGATTATATATAAACTGACAAAGTCAAACAAGCAATTCTAAGCATATTTATTTTAATCTTAATTAAAAATTAACAACTCATACGGAAATGATGGCGTTATTCATTCTGCACGCTGTTTGAAGGTCATGGCCTCAGTAATATCCAAGAAGATCTGAAATACGAACAAAAAAGGTTAAGCATTATTGGAACAATAAATAATAGATAGCTTAAACGTATTATGGTGATTTTCATTACACCTTATGTAACACAAATTCTTCAAACGGCATTAGCAACAAAATCAAAACAATTTACAAATTGTCTACATAATATCTAACAGATTTCAAATTTTCTATTTGTTTTCCTTCCAAAAATTTGAAATTCTCCACATTGTATGGTTTTCTTTTCCGATGATTTATCAAAGTCTGGTGACAAACAAAACAAAAGCATAAAAACATTAGCAAACAAACAAAAAATGAAAACAATTTTCAAGGCAATGTAGTCTTACGAGGATTTCAATATTATATACTATGTTTGATAACGCCCAGCTCTAACTGCAGCTGTGACATAACTGTACCGAAAATAGGTCCAAGGTAATATCCCCGCTCGACTTTATCTATGCATGAGATCCCCTTTAATAAGGCTTAGCATAGAAGTCGGGATTTCAAATGAACCGGGATTCCCAACCCTAATTTCCAGAAATATTTTATCTTATTCATCCCCATCAAGGCGAAAATAACACACATTAATTATAAAAACTCGAAATCGTGAATTTGTTAGACAGTAAACAATTATAGCACAAAGGATTTTTGACATTGTTAGAACAGAACATAATATATTGTTACTACAATTTATTGTTTACTTCATCTAATAATGCACTCATATCCTCAAAATGTTTATTTCCCCTTTTATATGCAATAATATGGGTCAAGACACAACAGAGGATAGCAATATCTGTCATACGTCAGAAAGTCATGAATCAAAATATGATAATAAAGTATGTTAATATCCCTACCGTATCTTACGATTCGTTTGCCATCTAGTACACTCATAGGTGGCGGCGTTCCTAAAAACGAGAACATGATTGACACTTATTGTTTTACCAATCATTGCGTATACAATTTGGAGCGACAAGGTTATTAAAACAGTGAGGATATTATCGACGAATACATGAATATGACGTTTATAGGGGTTATGATCTATCAAAAACTGAAGCGAAAAGAATACAATTGGCTAGAATAAACGTTTGAAGGACAGTTCATGACAGTTGAACGCTATTTTGATATTTGGCTTTTATTTGTGATGAATTAACCTAGGTTCAGTTTTGACAACAAAATGATGGAGTTATTTCTACCAGAAAGTAAAAACTATTCAGTACTGCTATGTTTCTGGTCATATACATGTGTTAATCTAATGTATTCATATGATGTTATATTATTCACACTTCATATTCAAAAAGCACCCATCATTTTAATATGTACTGAAGGGTTTAATTCAAAACCGAGACTTTATGTGAATAAGTACTGAAATAAATCTCTTGGGAATAAAGCAATACACAGAAGTCAGCAGGCAACCGAATGCTTGCCATATTCCTTTTACAAACATTCAATTTTACTTTTAAATATTTACAACAAATGCCTACATCGTAGTTACACTGCTGCCCTTGTCTTTGATACTTACTGTTATTATTCCGCTTCCTGTTAAATCGGGGAGGCCATCCCCGAAATAAGTAGCCAAAACTTTTTTGATTGGAATCCTGATCAATGTCCTCTAATGATCTTTTAAGGCCAATTATACGGCTGTTCCAAATCGACCTTTTGAAGCTAGCCTCTATGACGTAAGCATTGGTCAGCATAAGACACACTACTGATATCTAAAAGACAGAAGTCATTAGATTTTTATTTAATTAACGCGATAAAACCAATGAAATTAGAATCACCTATTTCATCGGGAAGACATGAGATTAAATAATAACACCAGGTAAAAATGAGACACCGCATTGATATATGGAAGACATGAGATTAAATAATAATACAAGGTAAAAATTAGACACCGCATTGATATATGGAAGACATGAGATTAAATAATAATACCAGGTAAAAATTAGACACCGCATTGATATATAGAAGACATGAGACATGGGTGATTTTTGAAAGGAATTTGGCGTACATAGAATGCTGTTTTAAGAAATAAAGCAGATGCAAAACCGATACATCTGAATGAATAAAGACAAATTACTAGCGGATCTGGAAGGAATATCAAATATATATGAAATACTGATTTACAGTAATGTGAAATACACTGTTGATAAAAAGGAAAAGATGCATGGATATAGATATTCAATTATAAACATACTTTTGGTATTTTATACACAAGAGACATCAGAGGCACAGTACTGATATTTATGGAAGAACCTTAATGTTTTCTACGCAATAAATTTTAATGAGAGAAAAAAGGACAAACTTCTACTTTGGACAACACAATATATAAAATTGATTATTGGATGAAACATGACATTATGATAGTTCTAGATCAATCGTTTGAGTCAATACAATATCAAAAAAAGAAAACAAAAATATTTCTGCTGTGTGACCGAATAACCAATAATTCCTTTCCTCAGACCGACATACATGGTAAACGACGCCAACAATAAAATTGGTGAGACATTAAGATTTGATGAAAATCTTAAATTGCAACAAACCTACAACACTTTGTTTCTTGTCATTCAAAACCATGTTCTTATAATACTGTGGCGAAGTTCATGAAACAAATAGCAATTTGACATTTTAAAATATGTATTTAACGGCTTGCCCACTGCATAAATAGTATCTTTAACACATAAGAAAATTAAAGAGGAGATCAGATCTGAATCTTATATAAGAAAAATATAGAGTAGATAAAAAACGAAAAGTCCCATTAAATGTGTAAGGCCTGTATATTACAATATATAATAAATATTAATATGTTTCCGTACGTTCGACCGTGTTTGTAGTTTGTACGACAAAACATGTATTTATTACATTATATAATAAATCAACATTTGTATGTCTGTCTCGATAAGACAAATTCTTACTATCTGGATGTTATAGGACACGCTAATATCTGCGGATAAGGCAAGACTATGAGAAACCAGGGAAGTGACAACGGAACAACATTGAACGCTTATGAGCATAATACAAAACGCGCATTACTTTTGCATAAGGAAATAGAATGCTTCACAATAAAATCAGGAGGGTGACCATAACCGTGCTCAAAGACTTCCTCAGCTTCAAACGATACAGACAGGCAACGTATCGTCATGCACAACTACAATATAGGACTTCATAATCGGTACAAAAAGGCGAAAGCACGACTTATGAAGGCACCAATATATAACAAAGACATTCCCTTCACAAAAAACCAAGGAGAAAAATAGGTGCTCCGGAGGGTAAGTGTTTCATGCACCTCATGTGGTGCTTGCCGTCATGTCTGAATTTCTTTGTTATATTAATTCCCCTACTTATTAAGATTTTCGATTACCGATTCCTCACAAACAAACAAATAGATAAATTAGAAAAAAACATTTTTTACCATTACATGGCAAGTATATCTATTATAAAAAATATGGAACAAAGAAGAAATATCAACAGCAAATTTCCATATGACTACTGATACTGTTTGTGTGCCAACATCGACAAAGATATTAATCCGGGAAAACTGAAGCGTGAAGATGCTGAGGCCGGAAAAATGACACGACGATTCGTCCTAAGATGAATTTCTGCTTTCGGCTTACGTAGCCGAGGGACTTATTGTTTTCAAATATTAGCTATAACCAATTGCATTATTGTTTCGTGTTTTTTTCTGTGTCTCGATTAAGGAGCGGATTGCTCCGAAAACGTGACAACATCATATTGTCTACACTGTTAGAAATACTTCCTTGCCCCACACCACTGCAGGTGTGGGTGTGTGAATGCTAATGTGGGAACCCGCTGCAGAACTGAGGGTTTGCTTTTGCGCCCTCTATTTGGGGACACAAAAGCGACCAAAATAAATCTGCTGCACCCATTGCAATATTTTGGATCTTTCTTTCTACTTCGAACTACCTTTTATTTCCTAGCGCCTTGCTTGGCAACACCTAACTTTTGGCTTTTATGTTGAGCGTTCGCCCAGGTGAGGCAGGCAATGGGTTCTGTCCCCAGGCCGGGACATACCAAAGTCCTTAAAATGGTAGTTGTTATTCCCTGCTTAACGTTC
>JAUMHH010156522.1:0-18321 GCA_032359455.1 Chlamys rubida | reverse complement strand
ATGTAAAGTATAACAGAGAGCTCAGAGAAATCATTCCGCAGTATGTAAAGTATAACAGAGAGCTCAGAGAAATCATTTCGTAGTATGTCAAGTCCAACAGAGCTCGGAGAAATCATTCCGCAGTATGTAAAGTATAACAGAGAGCTCAGAGAAATCATTCCGCAGTATGTAAAGTATAACAGAGAGCTCAGAGAAATCATTCTACAGTATGTCAACTCCATCACACAGAGCTAAGTCTGCTGTATGTCAATCTCAACACATAGCTAATAGAAATATGTCTGCAGTATGTCAACCCTTAACATTAAGCTTAGAGAAATCAGTCAGTTGTATATGTTCAACATCCTTAACGGCAACGAACTTAGATTTATAGAACTAGATATTTAGTAAGCACAGTATATGCGCGTACAAACTGATATACTACTAAACTCATACTTGCAGATTATTGCTGATACGGCCATGATGACATTATGATTTTGGTAACAACCGAACCCGAGATGTTTTATAGGCAAATGTAAAAAGTTGCATAAAAATCATAACCATTCCTTTAAGAGTAATTATACAAGAACCATTTGAAGGTGTGATCTCTATACATGGGCGTCGTAGTTGACACAAATTGGCTCCGTTACCTTTCTTTTTTTCCCTTTTCTTTTGAATTTCCCAAGTACATCTGATTAGATCGTCGTCGCGATTATGAGAACAGGTAGCATGTCTGTTCAAGTTTCCAAATTACGACATGTCAGTGTGGTAGAACTACGGCAAATCGTATAAATATCCACCTTCATCTCAATAATTAAGAAATATGTTACGAAAAAGTGAACACGTGAAAACATTCATTTAACATTAACAATTTAATAACATTTTTTTTACAAAAAAAAATAAACAATGCATTTCAGTTTTAATAACAAAATAATTGTGTTCATGATTTCAAACGCCCACTTTCAGTTATAGGCCATGCATGCACATACATGCTCATAATAATAAGAAACATAATACCATGCTAGTTTGTCTGTATCGTACATCAGAACATCGATCTGAAGAATAACGATAGTGGTTAAATCGTCCCTCTAAAGAAAAGCAATTGAAATACTGAATTAAACAGCATGCCTTCCATATTAATTTGAATACTTATTCAATTCACGACAAAAGCTTCGCTGACTTGTTCCAAAAATTTAAAAGTCAATGTCACTCACATAATATGCTGTTTTGGGTTTAAGTCGGTTCCCGTTTGGTCAGCATCATACGAGAAATTATCGATATGTGGTTTATATGTAAATATCAGGTGTTCCAAATTAGTTGACAGATTTTAATTAACCATTATTCTAATAAGCTGGACTTTGTGAACTGTGCCTGTAGGTTTCATGGTATTAATCGAATTCATATTTCAGAGGATGTTGATTGTAATTTTCTTTGAAATAAATAATAACGGAAGATTTAAATTTGCAACCGACTCACAAACTTAACGTGAAAAACAAAATCTCTTTGGAAATAAATATGGTTTACAGTATTTAACACTGAAATGTATTTGGATGGTAACTTCCTGAGGAAAAAAGTAATTGACATCATGGTTGTATATACCTGTAACAAGTCTTTTTAATATTTGAAATTGTAATCTTGATAAAGGACAACAACTGCTTGTTTCTAAAAATCATGATAATCAGTCATAAAAATATGAAAAAAGCTAACTTTAGAGAAAAATTATAATTTCATTTGAAAAAAATAGCACCATTTTGTTTATAATTTCTATAACATACAAATGCGTTCTGTATAATGCAAAGCAAATGCCTCAAAATGTCTCGGAACAGATCTGGCTGTCACAACAAATACACAAGGAAAAAATAATATAACGTGAGAAAATAACCAAAACAAAAAAAATTAACAAATTCTGCAACCGGAGATTCTAAAATTATTCCAGGTTTACAAGATTATCACAATACATGCGAGACAAAACGTAAGATACAAACAAGTGTATTGTATTTAGAATTGTGGTTAATACACTCGTTCTTGTAACACATTTATGGTTGACATTTACAATAAGCTATAAAAAATACTGTTCACAGCAAATTTGTGAATTTGGGCGATATATACGCACTATTTATATTGTATATTTTGTAGAAAACAGACAAACAATTTTCCTCGTTGATTAAGCACTATTTTTCTGGTCAACCTTATACCTCAAAATACAAGAAAACAATGGGAAGAACTATTTTGACACTGAGAGAGTGAAAGGAAGAAAGTCATGGTTATGATTTGTAAACGTTATTACAATTATGGTTACAACCTTTCTGCGCTTCAAAAACATTTAACACACCAAGCAATCTTGAATCGACATAATTTACACGCATTTGGCATCGAAATTTATTTCACTTGCCGGGGCGGATACTGACCTTCCAATAATATTGACCAAAAGGTAAACATATTTTCCTATCCCCAAACCCCTTAATGTAAATATTCCTTAGTGTTTAACATATATATTTCTCATTAGGAAATCCACGACTTCATCAGCAAAGCAATATACTGTTAACTATTTTTAGCGGATTCAAATTTTTAGTTATGACGGAATTTCAAACGATTAGCGCTTTCATGAATTGGCGCACTCATACATATACTAAATACTGAAACTCTCCAATTAACGCAGTCATAATTTTGCACATTAGCCGCTAAATTTGGATAATGCTAAAATAGGTACGTTTACAGTAAATGGGTGCCTGCATTGGATCCGCCACGGACTAGCCGGTAGGCTAAGGAGATTTAACTGTACATGTGTAACAGTGAAATGGTTTTGAAATCATATTATCGTTACCACTACATACATATATTTAAACACATATTCAGTCAGCATGAGAAAAGTAAACATTTCAATACTTTTTTCTATAAACATTTACGCATCCATTGACATTGGCATGTGACAATATACAAACATTTATTTAACAAACACATCCATTAACAGCTTAAATAGTTATGACCTCATGCCGAGGTCATCATTCTATCAATTGATTCCCGTGTACAACAATGTGTCAACATAACAGAAATTAGTTAGGATATCAATGCAATCAACAGGAGTGTTACACACAGCAGAAGTGGAATACTGACCGTCTTACTTTTTCCATGTCGACTGAATGAACTGACGGTATCTCTTATTTACCTAAAAACAGTTCTTATTATTGAATGTCCATACACAATCCAGAGATTTTAATATAAAGTAGACCACTGGGTATGATGCCGTTCCGGACAACGAAGCATCATCGCTTATTATATCTCATTTCTTTCAAATGATGCACGATAGTGTTCGTTGAACGATAGCAGATGTTTACCTGTCAAAAGAACTACATAGAAATCAAAATTGGGGGGCACAGATCGGTCACTATTCTTTTTTTTAAGTCATCATGTACGTCATTCAATTGGTAAATATCTCACAATAGACAACCGAGTACGTTATATCGTGCCGCTGTTTCTGGAAAAACCCAAGACAAAACACTATCATATTGAGCTACTCAAGAGTGAAGACAGTTGTTACCTTATACTGCACTTTTCAGCACGTGTCATCCTGAACACATCTTGCAAAAGTGGATTTTGTAAATGAATCCATCACTGAAAATATTTCCAGACAAAAGATCTGTCTTTCCAAAATCAAACTAAAATATTTACAATATTTCACTTCACATAATTATTTAAACTGAATTTGTTCAGTCTTTGATTTAGTAAAGTTGACTCCATGGGTGAATGGGCTAACACGACATGTATTACGCATTTACCTTCAATTGTTCTTTATAAATGCTGTTCTACCATCCTATTTATACTTCATCAATAACCTGGAATCCTTGTGATGCCCACATTGGCTCACTGCTAATATCAAGCTCGCTAGGTTCTTCCTCTTCGTTAGTCATTTTATCCATTTCCTCGTCTGTTTTGTCCATCGGTGGTTCCTGTTGATCATTCAAATCTTCCTCTTCCTCCATCGTTGACGAGTATTGTACAGTAGCTTCTTCCTCTGTGTCAATCGCGGACTCGAGCAGAACGTTCTCATTTACAGATGATTCTGGCAAGGACTTGACGTCTGCAGATTCCTGACTTACACTTTCAAAGTCCATTTCTAATAAACTCTCATCTGCGGTATCTACGTCTTCAGAATCACCGTCCTGTGACAACGGGGCATCACTTACATCACTGAAATCATTTGCCGTATCCTTTTTAGCAGATTCTGTTCTTTCCTTCTCGTAATTGTTTTCAGTGACTTCGGACACACTGTTCATTACGTCATTCGCAACTTCGTCAGGCTCTCTAAGAATATCCTTACTGTAACTGATATTTTCCAAAGTAGCCACCATTGTACTGATATCCATTTCCTCATGTGCTGCTACTGTCGCTTTTTGGACATCGCAACCGTCATGTTCGGTTTTCACGACATGGTCATCATACTGCTCTGTACTATCATCGTAGTCGTAATCCTCACTTTCTTTCTTCACTTTATACTCGTTCTCCATCAAAGAAACACCAAGATTGCTTGCTACTTCAGAAAACCGATCGTCGGACAGGTTGTCAAGGTCAACAACAGATACATTAGCTTTAAGCAAGATTTTTTCATAGTCCGACGCGCCCAATGACAAGAAGTCTACAAGCTTTATCGTGGGGTCCAATCGCACAAGTGTCACAGCGTCTAATTGCAGAGTGTCATCAATTAAACAGCTACTACCGGATTCTCTGGATACTTCCATGGGTTTATCCGGATGGGCATATGCTACGTGGGTCTTTACCTTTCCTTGCGTGTATTGGGAGAAGTCGCAATATGGGCAGCTGAAAGGTCGTGTAGCAAGATGTTTCTCCATGTGTGTATTGAAGTCTTTGTCACCAGCTGCCAAGTATGAGCAATACCCACACTTTAGACGAGACTCCAGTTGTGTACCGGCTGTCAGCCATTTGAAGCCCCCATGGGCGGCCAGGTGCTGTCTGTAGTGGTAGAGGCTCTCGCTTGAGTAGCTACACAAGTGGCAGGAATACTGGATTATTCCCGTCTCCTCTTTTACGTTATCTATAAAAATAAGTAAGCCGAAATTATTATTAATATATAAAAGAATGTGTTTTATCATGATAACCTTGCTACCTTAAACATTCTCAACGTCTTTCCGGTCATAATGGTGTCTGAATTCAGTGTTATAGAAAAATGACGAAATTTTAACGCTTCAGCGTTTAGTAACGAGTTTTGCCCGATAATAAATTTCTTCTCAATATCACATGCAATGTAAACTCTCGATGACCTACACAGTACTGTGATTGATCAAAATCTATTAAAACTGCCATGCTTTCTCATTATCGTATACACTTGGTATTAATCTGAGCAGCGCATATTGGTTGTCCTACTGAGACATTTAATCGGACAAAAGAGTAATGAAGCATACTTTTAAATAAAAATCTATAGATCTCAAATGGGATGAAATAAACGCGTAAATTAACTAATTACAGGTAAATCTGAACTGCTGGGTTTGTTTTCCCTCAATGATTCAACTAACATTAC
Source organism: Chlamys rubida (assembly GCA_032359455.1). Classification (NCBI taxonomy): domain Eukaryota; kingdom Metazoa; phylum Mollusca; class Bivalvia; order Pectinida; family Pectinidae; genus Chlamys; species Chlamys rubida. The sequence continues at coordinate 12,812 of JAUMHH010156522.1, read as the reverse complement.
AGACCTAGAATTCACCAATATTCAATAGTTGAAATTACCGGCACATCTGAAATGTAACGAACATACGTTCGTCTTTGTTATGGAAAGTAGATGTTACATTGCTAGACCTAGGTAAGTACTGTGAAACCAGATATATTCGTTAGGCCTCAATTTCGTGCTTTTCCCAAAAATTAACACAATTCCCGGATTACTAGTTCCCAGGAGAGTTCCCAGTGTACACGTGCTACTCATACGAAAATACCTTTATGTCAAATCTGTTATTACTGCGCAGACATATGAATTAGTGGATGAAAAGTACCGACGGAATCAAAGAAATTAATAAAAAAAAACATGAAAAGTTCATACTTTGATCAACTTAAACTTTGTTGCTTTACGAATGACCAATTAAGCGAGTTTTGTTTTAGTAGTTTGATTTGCCATCAAAGAACAGTGGCAGGCCTTAACTCGAGGCGACTAAGATAAAATAAGAAATACTGATCACTAATAATGACTTTTGGACATGGGAGTTTTATTAGACACCCTAAATTCTCGATAATAAGCAGAGGAATCCCAGTCTTATTTTCGAAGTCATTTACACAGTAGGCCATAACGACATAATTTCACGTCCTTCTTTTTTCCAATAGAAAAATATAATGCTGTACACGTTTTTCATGATTTCCCCTTGATCAACTTGTGATCGTTATCTGTAAAATCACTTCAGGCCGACAGGGAAAATTTGGCTCATACCTGGAACCCAAGCCATATTTCAATGACGGCCTATTTTCAAAGACAGCTTATTTTCAAGATATGTTTGACTGCAAGAAATTTAAGGCCTTTGAAGTCCAAACTATTTTCAAAACAGGCTTATCATTGATATTTTAGGGTATTCTTCTGCACAAGAAAGAGCATGGTTGACAATCTAATTTATGAGCGACATACCTGAAGTGCTTTCTGGGTAGGACTCTTCCTCAGAGTCGTCGGTGTCGTTGGAACTATGAATTTTTCTGCGTTTTTCAGCAGGCTCCGACACATCTGCAGACGTGACCGTCGACGAGGCTATTGCATTAGTCGACCCTCCTTTATTTTGCCTCTCATCAATCACATACACTTGTTTGCCTGGATGCTGCTTCCTTATGTGAGTCGTCACTCTGCTTCTGTAATTGTGATTACGAGAAACGTTTCATTTTGCTAACAACCAAAACAAGCAATCCAAAGAAACCAACATTTTGAAATAGTACGCGACATTCCGTCATCTCATGAGATACTCACTTCCAAACCTTGGCAACTTAAGGTGAACGAATACAAGAGAAATACTACGGACAATGTTGCTCACTGACCGACTGACTAACGGACGAAGTTCAAAGCTGTAGCTCTGCCCCCGTATATAAGTTAATTGAACCAAAACGTTAATTGAACCAAAACTGATCACTATAAGGAGACAGTAAAATGCTTTGTTATTTACTTATTTAACTTAGATTATAAGTTTCGACTGAATGATTTTTTTTATCCGTAACGGATGCTTATCATATACATGTACATGTATCTTCAAATTATCGAAACATATCGATAGAGCGATTACATACCTTGGGTAGCCATGGTTCGAACAGTAGGGACATCTATAGATAGAGTCCATGTGATGATACACGTGGGAAATCATTGTGTTCTGCATGAAGGTGTTGTATGGACAGAGCAGGCAGGTGAAACCGGGCCTTCCAGCCTTGTTGTTGAATTGTGGCTTGTACATCTTGCTAGGAATGTAATCCTCTGTTGCAATATTTTTCATGTTCGCTAAAGTTGGATAGTTCTTTTTGATTATTGGTGTCGGTATTGATTTGATAGGTGATAATAAACTTTCTTTTGCCAATCTGGCTGCATGAGACTTCTGGTACGAGAGTTTTACCGGTGAGTTCGAGTCCAGTAACATCTCGATCTCCTGTTCCTGGGCTGCATTTCTTTTGAATAAAATCTTCATAGGTTTGCCTATATGTTGTTTTTCGATGTGACGCCGTACTCCGTCGTTTTTCTTGGTTTGATAACCACAATGCCCACACTTGTAAGGCTTGTACTCAAAGTGACAGTACAGATGTTGCCGGACTGACGATCGCTTTCCTATATAATCACATTTGGCACACGTGTATCTTTCTGATGGCCTCTTCTCAGAGTCAGGTATGCCCTTTTTGGTCCTCAAGTAAAACTTTAACGGCATGTCAGGATGGCTATCCCATGTATGCTGTTGTATTTTCGACACGAACAGGGTTCTGAAGATGGTACAGTGTTTGCACACCATCAGCATCCCTGTGTGTTCCGATTCTATATGACTTTGGAATATTCTTGCATTTGAAGCTTTCAAATTGCAAACTGTACAAAACACAACTTGAGATTTTTCGCTATTCTGTTTTGAGCAATCTTCGTCTCCTTTAGGCAGAGTTTGGGTATTACTCGAAGTACTTGTCGCGCTATTGCTGGTGTCGTCAAACGTGGAAATATCAGTTTCTGGTTTTTTCTCATAGCCCCCAACTTTAATTGGGATGTGGTATTTCCGAATCTTGGCTGTGTTTGGGCATATGGTTATTTGAACATTTTTGTTCAGATGCTTTTCACTAAGATGGAACTCTACTGCTTTTCTATCGGTATTCTTCAGTTTACATCCAGAACATCCATATAGAGTTTTCGTACAAGTTCCTCTTTTCAGATGCCTATACGCATTTGAAACGGAGTGACTTTTGTTGCCACATTCCAGACATTTCCAGAAGTATCTTATTTCAACACGAGCCTTTGTTTTGAAATTATTCTCCAAATTGTTATCCATTTCTGAAGCATCGTCTTCTTTTTCGTCTGGACTTGTTGTCGATGTTCCAACTGCTGGCGTTGTCAGTGACGAGAAAGGTTTGCGTCTGTATTTCAGGTCGCTTGAAATCGGTGAATACCACTGTGAAGGATCCAATCTTTTCACAACGACAGGTTTTCCAATATGTCTTCTCCTCATATGTCGTTTAGTGTTGCATTCATTGTTTGAGCGATAATCACAATACGTACAACCGAAGGGACGTGCATTACTGTGCTTCTTTACATGTCGCATGAGAGCCCGTTTGATTGGATTGCTGAATCCACATTCTTTGCACATATAGCGATTTCCTATTCGTTTAATCAAAATGGACAAGTTGTTGGAAGTCACTATTGGCGATTTTAACTTTGAATATTGGCTTGCGGTGGTTGACGTCAAATCATTTGCCCGAGACGTTGTCTGTTCCTGGTCTGCACTATCTGATTGTACACTCTTTACTGAAGCACTTTCAATACTTTCTTTAGATTCCTGTTTCTTAAATGTTGGAATGGTGTACTTTCTCATTTTGGCTTCCCTTTTCAAAGTAACAATCCTGGACGTTTCACTTCCTGGATGCTTTGTTTCGATGTGAAGTTTGACAGTACCTGGCTCCAAATCTTTGAACTTGCATGTGGAGCACCCTAACATCGGTTGGGAACATTCCTTTGAAAAATGTTTCTGTATCGACCAAATACTTTTGAATTTGGTGTCGCAGACAAGACATTTAAAGACATGCCTATATTCAGGAGTGTTGTCTTGATCAGCTTCACTTTCAGCTGATCGTTGGCTTTCAAGTGTTACGGGTGGTTGTTTTGGCTGGGGTGGTAATTTTGGTGCCTTCGGTACTGGTTGGGCCACAGAACTTTTTTCAGGCTTGCGGGTAAGACTAGTATCAAAATCGGCAGGGGGCTCGTCCATGGTAGGTTGGCCTTGTTTTCCAGGGTGGTGCGTCCTGATATGTTTAAGACAATCGTGTCGCCAATGTGAGCGGTATGGGCAAAAAGGGCATCCGAACCTTCGGAATCCTGAATGAATTGTCAAATGATTAAGCACGGTAGCCCGCGATGTACTAGTATAACTACATATTTTGCATTTGTAAATATCTCCCATTCTCTGTATGTTTGGATTATCTTCCGTAGGTGGTTTATACAAAGATGGTTTCTGCACAGGCTTATTAACTATACCAATCTTCGGTTTGCTGGTGGTCGACTTCTTTGCTGTCGAGGCAGATTTCTTCTTCACAATGTCATATGATGGCGATGTTTTGATGGTTAAAGGAGGTATTTTCACTTTAAAAGGTGAACGGAACAGGATTTCAGAAGACTTAAAATCATCTCCAGAGTCATCGTCTCTACCTTCTGTCTTGGAGTTTACACTTTCGCCTTCTTGCATTTTTATAAAGTACTCTTCCTCCTTGATGCTATGAATAGCCTTGTTGATCTTACTTTCCAGGTCAGTAACGTCCATCTGGACATGCTGTATAGGTTTGCGATGGATCTTTTGTATATGGACTACCATGGATGGAGATTCCAGTGTACCATGGCTACAGTACGCACATTTGTAGAACGAAACATCCATGTGCTGAAGTATATGTTTGTGCAGAACATATCGTCCAGAAAATGTGTCTTGACAAAGTTTACATGTGAATTCGGAATTGGACTCCTCTTGAATGAAGCACGGCCTCAACTTCAAATGGAGCAGATCGCCTCCCAGGAAATACAATGGAGTTTTCGCTTTGGGTTTCTGCACTTCCTCCTGAACTAGGCTACCATCCTCTGCTAATGTGGGTTTCTTGTCTTCCATTTGAGGACTAGGTGTATGCTCACTATCAGGGTCCGGTGATGGTGAATCGGAATATGGCTCGAAAAAGTGTGGTGTGGTGGTCTTCTTGCCGATAGCAACTTTCAGCAATTCTCTTTGCTCTTTGGGAGGTGACTTCGACAATGCCTCGTATGTGGGACACAGTGCAGGATGGGTCTTCAGGTGCCGAAGTAATTCTATTCTCCTCGTTGTGCTAAACGTACACTCTGTACACTCAACTGGCGATTTGAACACGTTTCCACTCGGGACAATAAACGTTTTCTGTATTCCCTGGTTGGGATGTTGAGAGTTCTTGTGACGAAGTAATTCTGCAGCGTCACCACAACTATATGAACAAATGTCACAATGGTGGGAATAAATTGACATGTCAGAAACGTCAACGTCTTCAGGATCGTCCATTTCGTCCGGAGATTCTGGCCACTCCTGTCCATGTGGTGGAAGAGATTCGCCAGCCGCAGAAATAACATCCACTCTACGTTTCACTCGAATGATTTTCCCAGGATGCTTGTCTTCGCAATGCCTGCTCACAAATGCTTTATATGTTGATGAATATGCACAGTACTGGCACTTGAATACCATGACCTCTAGATCTGCATCAAGTACATGCAAAGACATATGAGCCTTTAGTGCCGGTAAACGTGAACAATATTTCCCACAAAGTTTACAGCAGAATCTCTTTCTCGAGCCAGGGTTTACTGAAAGCAAGTCCTCCTCATTAACGTGATCACCGTATGAACTTCTAACACTAGGTGACTTCTTTGTAAGAGGTTTTGGTACGGAAGTTGAAGAAGATGCTGAAGGGGAAGATGCTCCCTGAACGTCTTCATGTGTTGTCACATCATTATCCTCATCGTCGTTGTGTCCAAGTTCATGTTGTCTGAAAACTTGTTGATCCCGCGTTCCGAACATGCATTTGCCACAGAAAAAAGCCGAAACCGACACTTTAAGAACTTTGGTTATGAAATTGATTCCTTTGGTTATCTCGCAGTTGTGTGATTTACCCATGTGTGTACTGAGAAATTCCTTTACATTCGTCTTGAATGCGCATAATGTGCAGAAGTAAACCTTTACCTTATGTTGTCCTTCGTGCAGGTTCATATGGCACGACAGCTTGCTTAGTTTGTCCATGGCTGCAGGACAGCAAGGGCAGGAGAAACGCCGTTTTCGTTCATCTTTGCCCTTTTTATGAAGATACAGATGCTTACGTAGTAGACCTCTTCCTGACGCGAGATATGAGCACTCGGGGCAGCGAATTATCTCAGCACTTAGGGACTTCAACTTCGACTTATTAAGTGCCATTACTTTCACAGCATCACGCATATCACCTTCAGCAGCAATTTTTGTGAGCGACCCTTTTGCTTTAGACAAGTCCGACTGTTGGAGGTGATCTGGTTGTTCATCATCCACCTCTGTGTCATCGCAAGAGTTATTTTGCTCTGGAGAATCCGCATATACGTCATCATCATCATCATTTGCTGACTCCATGTACACAGATGGCCATGGCTGAACGTCTGTTGGTTTATCAGGGATTCCCGGAACAGGAACTGCAAATTCGTTATTGTCTCTCTCCTGACAGACAAGCTGGCTTGCTACGGTAATTTGACGAGGTTTCCCTGGATGAACTTCAATTATATGAGCAATAATAGTCTTTCTGTTACTATCTTTGGCAGTACAATGCGGACAGGTGACAAATTTCAGTATGTTTGCCTGTATGTGAGTAATAAGGTCTTCGGCAGAAGGGAACAGCATTTTACATGATCGACATTTGAACTGCTTTGTATTTGGGTGAAACTTTTTCCAATGATCCCGAAACAAATCCACCACATTGGTTCCATATAGACAAGCTGGATGACTACACGTGTAGAGAATGAATGATGACGCTTTCGAGTGTGTAAGCATGTGTCGTAAATGACAATCTTCAGTTAGGCTTCGGTGTCCACAATGTGCACATTTATATTCCTCGGCATCTGAGTGCCAACACATTAAATGTTCCCTATATTCGCCAGATGTTATGCAAGCAAAGCGACAATCAGTGAAGCCACATACATAGAAACTTCCATTACAAGAAAATTTAGGAGTAATCGGTTCAGCAGTTGTTTTGGTGGTTGACTCACTAGGTGAAGTGGTTCCTTTGCTACTGTCTGTCAATGTCGATACTGTTTCAGTACTTGACGCTTCTGTTAATCCACCAGAACTTGCTGTTACCGTAGGGGATTTGCTGCCATTTCCACTGGAAATTTCAACAGAAGAATCCTCTTTTTGCTGGTCAGAAGAATGCGGGTCTTCTATATTTTTCTTTTTGTTTACATACGTCTGTTCAATAACATTGTTTATAGATCCTTGTAGTTTTTCAAAAATATTTCCCGAATCTCGTTTTTTCATAGTGGGCGTTGATTTAACCTCTTCCGTTATTTCTTCCGATGACATAGCAGATTCCAACTCCTTCTCAGGACCTACATCTTCCTGTGTTTTCGATGACTCACTTAGACTGTATGTTGATGCTATCTTTATCTGCATACCACTGTCTTCCTCAGTATTGGTATTAGTTTTTTCTTGGTTCAACGACCCTTCCATATGAACATCAGTGCTACTGACTAGTTGTTGACCTTCAGCAGTGTCTTCATCGTCTGAGACAACTTCAATAACATTGTCGTTTCCTTTGTCATTCCCTCCGTCGTCTTTGGCATTTACTAACCCTTTCATGACTTGAACGACGAGGTCGCACTTTGCAAAGTCATCGGCTGAGTAATCATTTGGACAGTTTTTACAGATTGGCTGAAGAGTATGTAAGTGTCTCCAAATATGTCGGCTGAACATTTCCTCTGTATCAACTGTGACTTTACAGAAGTTACAGGCATAAGAGGATCCTGCCTTACGGAAAGAAATCCGACAGGTGTTTTGAGCACTCCCTTCAGTCAGATCAATTACAGTGGAACCCAACTTGTCGTCAGTATTCGAATCTTTTCCTGGGATTTCAACTGATGTAGCGTTAGCCTTTTCTACTTCATTGTACTGTATTGATATACATTGACTCGTTGAGGCAGAATTCGAAGAAGGCATCTGCAACTGAGAGGAAAATGTACCTGAAACAGCTGGTAGCTGTTGAGATGTCACAACTAATTGTGGCTGCACGGTTGTCGGTATTTGAATCGGATTAGATTTTGGAGTTTGATTTCCAATGAAAATATTTGTAGAAGGATGAATAATCGTTGAGGTTGACGTACTTGTGGTTGGAACCAGCATAAAGCGTGGTGAGGCAGTTGGTGGGCGTACAGGAGTACCTTGATTCATCACAATCATTTGTTGTCGAGGAGCATTGAAGGATGAGCTGTAGGGGCCCAAAATAGATACCATTCCGGGTGCTTTATTTGGTTGGATGACGGGAGGTGGGGGCTGTGTTGCCATCGTCACTGGAACAAGGATGAAGGAGGGAACATTAAGGCCTCCTGTAGAAGTTGTGGTGGTAGTAATTGGTATAGAAGAGTTGCTAATGTTGGTCTTTGGCACTGATTGAGGACTAAATTGAGTTGTAACTGGTTTAGCAGCCGGCACCTTTTCAGACAAAGTTTTCTCCGTCTTCTCTAGTGGTTCTAATATCAGAGGATCACTCTTTGACGAGCTGAATTTGGGAGAGTCGTTCCTCTGAAGAATTAAAGGTCGATCAGTTCTCTTTGGACGAGCAGTGTTGGGAACCGCTCCTGAATGGCCAAGTGCGTTTTGATCCTTTGTAGTAGACATAGACATGTTCCATATTTTGTTATCCAACATTCTTCCTATGAATGAGAATTTAGAATCCCTGTGCAGTGTTGCTATAATGTGATTAATTTTTTTGGATCCTCGTAATCCGCATTTTACCTCACCAACACAATGTTTTGTACTGACGTGAGTTTCTATTGAAGCTTTACTCTCAAATGTTGCAACACATTTCAAACAGATATAGGGCTGAGCAAGCAGGTGAAAAGCCACATGCTCCTCAAAGTTCCGCACACTCTTCGTTGTATAAAGACATGCTTCACATCCATAGCGATCAGCTTTGTACTTGAAATTGATTTCACCTTTTACAACTTTACGTTTGCTGCATATGACTGTATGAGAGTTAAGCATTGCTTCCTGGTCGGTTGTAAAAGAGCAATTTGGGCATCGCATCATTCCAATCTTGGACCACATGTCATTTGCATTAGCTGTAGGCAATCTGACAGTGTCTTTCGCTGAACTGCCACTTTGGTTGCTATTTGGCTTTTCCAAGTCAACAACACTATCTCCTTGCTTTTTTGATTCAACAGCTTTATCGGTTAACTCTTCAGAAGGAGCTACAACATTGTCTTTTTCCTTTTCTATCATATCTTCAGAATTAACATCTTTTTTCGGACCTTCCATTGTGTTTCCTGTCCCAACACTTGCGCTATTCTGAGCTGAATTGGTTTGCATAATGCTTGGTTCCTTTGTGTTGTCTAATCCATTTTGTGCTGGAATGTTCACTATTCTGTCTACAGCGCTTTCAGAGTCTGATGAGTTTTCGGGAATTTCTGGATTACCTGAACCTGACATCTGCTTCTCCAACTCACGTAAGCTATTTTCAAGTCTTTCAAAATAATCCAATCCAATATCTTTACTCACTACTTCAATGACTGGTTCAGATTCTGATCCCTGACCTTCACTCGAGTCTTTATCTTTTTCATCAGTATCCATTTGTTCTACTGGCGTTTCGCCTATGTTTTCATCATCATTTATTATAACCTTATTTTCGGTTGATTGTATTGGCTCTTTTTTTCTTTCATTATCATCCTCCGCTGGCCCTTCTGTATTTTCTTCACTAGGCGTCAACTCATTTGCTTCTTCAAGGTCAATGACAAGATCAGCTTCTCCATCATCACACTCTGATGTGCTTCTTGGTTCAGACCTTAAAATGCTTTCATTTGGTTTTAGTATATCTAACACACCAGGATTGTCTAGCTTACTCGGGGCCTGATTGGGCTGTGTTGCTGCAGGACTTGCAGGTTGTAAAGATGGGTCTGCTGCGTCAGTGTTGCTTTCAAAAACGACATCTGTTACTTCTGATACCGGTGATCCATCAATTTCATCTTGCTTTGAGTCCACATTTGTGTCTTGACTTATGGGCTGACTAGCAATACCAGTAGCATCAGATGCATCCATTTCACCAACTTCTGGAAAAACAAAAGTAATTTTGAATGAAATATGATATAAAAACTTATGAATTATTTCATTGTAAAATACACATTTTGAATAAAGTATCTTCAATAAGTAGTATTTCTATGCCTACTGGCCCATATTAAGCAAGGCCGTTCCATTACATTGCCTTATTAGTCATTGTTTCCCTCCTGAAGGGACACCAACCTTTAACAAAACTACCTCCAAGCGTTAAGATACTCATTTGTACAGCTTGGTTAACTAAAATAGTAATTGTAAATTCAGGAAAAAACAACAGCATGTAACATACTATTTTACCATTAATGTAAATTCATCTGGTGTCAGTGTAGTTAAATTCTACAATAATTTTTTCATACTTTTCTAAAATCTGTAATACTGAAACCAATATTGGGAGTAAAACTGATTGTTAATTGTTTGGTAACATTCTTCAATTCTGCAGAATTAATCTGAAATAGAATATGTAGATTAATTTCAGAGGAAGTGCTAGACTTTTTAACGGCTAGGCCCCAGACAGGTCAATGGTATTTCATAAAGAAGTAGAAGACACATTTGTAAATTTTTTGGGTCTGACTTGCCAGCTATGTCTCCTAAATGGCCTAACCCCTCTGCCCAAATAGGGGCTACCACTCATTTAGTCTCATTGGTCTTTAAGCTTTTATGATCAAATTTGGTAAAAACTCTTCACCCTATATTACCTATTTGGCTCTGCTCTTTGCCTCCTGGATTATACCCTTGCCCAGAGGAACATTTACTTCAACTTCCCCTATAACACTCCATCCCCCTGCCTCTGTGATGGTCATACACTCCACTTATGCAATGATAGCTCATAAGTGCTTCAAACCAAATTTAGTCGAAATCGCTTAGCGGGTAGTACTGTTTAACCCTTTCACCACTGTAGACCATAATTGACTCATCCAGATCAATGCATGGTAGAGTCTACTAAAGTTACAAAGGGGTGAAAGGGTTAAAAGTAAATAGACGACAATAATTTTCAGATGCTGCGCTGTAGCAAAAGATCAATCGCCCTTATAGAAAGAGTGCTAAAATTACTTTATATCAATGAATTGATGCCTTTTGTAGCTCAAATATCCTCAAATGAGAGCAACAATGAAGATGAAAATCCTAAATTTTACATAGGCCACACAGATAGAGGATACAGAAAAGATATGTGAAAAGTTTCAGGATTATAACCCATATATTTTTTAGTGCCAAGGAGCCTCCTTATGTCTCATATACGGTGAGAATCCACGTTTCAAAACACCAAACACTCTCTGCCAAGGAAGAGCACTGATTTAGAATGGCTCATATTTTGTCCAAAAAATCCCATCACATGAACAATAGTCCAAATTTGCATATTTAAGTATTGTCCATTCTAAATATCTTTTAAATTTTTATTTCATTTCAACAAACTCATTGAAATAAGATTTCACACTCAACGTGATTACGGTAAATAACATGCCAGCTGAAATTAAATAATTCTATGTATGTTCATGATTTCTGAATGAATAAATATGGGTTAAATTGGTTTACAATTTGCTTTGAATATAGGAAATATAGGTAGGTCTTGTGTATATGAAAATATCAGATTAAATCTAGCTTTGAAACAGACCATTAACTGGCATAAGGCTAAGTGGAATACTGGCAATTGATGTCAGGTGCAATCACGTAATTTCATTATTACCGGTAGTTAACATACTGTTTTGTCATTATACAAAATACCAAATATCTATGAAATTTGATCAAATAATGTGCAGCACTCCAAATGTTTCAGTCCAGACATGTCAACAATCCTTCGGAAAAGTGTTGATTTAACATTTGACCTCTAGCTTTGACTTTGTGGGTACAGATCTAGACCTGCATGTATACAGTATGCAACACACTGTCCATAATATGTGTACAACTAACATATAAGAAGGTACATCTAATTAAATAATGTTTATAGTGCTTCAAATCTTATGGTCTGGGCAAGCATTGCACTGTTTTGACCTTTGACCTCTTGCTTTGACCTTCACTTGGAAGTATAGTTTGACCTCTTGCTTTGACCTTCACTTGGAAGTATAGTTTATCTTACTGTTACATGTCTCACTGTCCTGCCATAATAGCCATGAAGCTTCATTTAATAATCAAGACATTATGAAAAACAAAATGAAACAACTAATTAAAAGGTTGTGAATTTGTCAATGTACAATACTAATAAAATCCTACAAAGTATTCTCATTCTTGACTATTTGTTTTTAACTCTGATCAAAATTTGTTGCTAAATTGAGGCCAATTTATTCTATGAAAAATAACAATAAATTGTAAATGTATTATGTACTGTTAAAAAATCTTCAAAAAAAAAAAAAAAAAAAGTAACAATGACTTAAACCTACACCCTGTCACCCTGAAACAAGGACCAATTGGAGGCCTTATCATACTTAATCATTGTAATTTAAAGTTTGATTAAAATCTACTACAAAGTTAAATTACTAAAAGTGAAACAAGATACAACCATGAAACTTTGTCAATTTCCAACCTCCTCATAAGGGGATAGTAATCTGAACATGTCGTGTTTTAAATTTTCAGCAATTATTTAAAAATTCCCCATAATTTAACATCACCGATACAGAATTTTGCTATCTATATAAGAATGGTAGCTATCTGAATGCTTATCCGCTAGTTATACATTTACAAAATTTACTCAGGATAATAAGAAGGCAGTTGTATGAGGCTGTTGATCTACTGTAAAAGTATTAAGTTTCATTCATTTGTGGTTTCTATTAACCCTTTCACCCCTAAGTAACTTTAGTAGACTCTCCCATGGATTGATATGGATGAGTCTATTATGGTCTACAGTGGTGAAAGGGTTAAGAACAATTCCATTGGGAATATATTTCATGGAATTAGCATTATGGAGAAAAAACACTTACATATGCTTTATCTAGTATCAGTGCTCCAGATAATTTTTGAACCTGTGGGGGGGGGGGGGGGGGGGGGGGGGGGGGGGGGGGGGGGGGGGGGGGGGGGGGGGGGGGGGGGG
>JAUMHH010156511.1:0-18321 GCA_032359455.1 Chlamys rubida | reverse complement strand
CCCCCAAGCTGCATCCATACTTGCTTGTGATGTATCAGAAAGAGAGCTCAAAGTGCCATGATATATTTATTGATTGAGCAAGCTCGAAAAAACCTAAATTTCAATGAGAACCCAGTGTATGGCGGCATCTTGTCCAATCCGGAAATGGAAGTCATAGTAGTGTTTGCACTGACATTATACACCTACAAAATCGTCATTTCGACAGAGGATGCGGCGGCCATGTTCGATGAATAATCAGAAAAAAGAAATTCTTTCTACTTATCTACTCATATTTATCAATTATCATGTGAATTTTCATAATTGTTCGGCATGAGCCCCCGAGGAAATTTCCAAAACCATTTTGCTGAAGAATTTATTATCAATGATTGAGTGAAGATTTATTAGCATGTTGGCGGACGAAGGAAAAGAAGAAACATTGCAAAAGCAATAAATCAACAAAGAAAGAAATTCGTCGCTTCGATTTTGGACGTATTTGATAAACAATCAATTGTCTACTAATATTTCCTTACTCTGTCACATATACATAGCGACCATATAAACAAGTACAAATGCATATATGAAGGTGTGGAATACAGATATATATTATAAACAATTGATAATTGTTCATCGTTTTACTCCTAACTACATGTATGTCGTCCCAGTGTGTTGGGAGGATAGATTTCCCATCGTGTCCGAGCAAGCCAGCACGTTACATAAACCAGAAACGTAAGCTTCAGAAATGACAATATATTAACAAATCTACGATGTTTATACGTAATTTTTTTTTTATCTTTCTTAGATGAACGTGATCGATCCTTTAGTTATATTTTTGTTTCAATTTTTTTTTGTCTGATCAATGCCGGATAAATAAATAAAAAACAAAAACAATAATCACTAAGCTATCAAGAAAAAAATTCCCTCTAATATGATTAACTAGGCCTAGGTGTTATTTGTGTGTCGATCGGTCAAATAGACTGACCACACACACATTACTATATCAGCTAAACCTTTACTTAAGCGAGGGTATTTGATAGTCTTATTTTGGAACTGAAAGAAGCATATAATGCGTTTGAATTAAGGATCCGTGTCCCACTGCACTGCCGTGTTTCCTACATACAGTAACCTCCCCTTAACTTCCGTTTTGATATAACTGTAGCACGTTTGGCTCGAATACTTCCGTTGCCAGGTACAAATGTGGCTTATTCGGTTTCAGCGATGGTATAACAATCTGAAGTACAGGGTTCGAATCCCGGTCTCTCCCCACAGGGTATTTTTCATTCAGAACATAGTAATGATTTTCTCTGCTTCATTACGATAACCGCTAAGTCTTTTCTAAGAAATGCCACATCCTCAAAGCGAGAACCGAGGCATTGACAACAAAACCACAATTTTAATAATAATGATAAAACCATATACCTGCATATCGCTTAATGAAACAAGATATTTACCAATAAAACAATGACGGCGACCATAAAACCTGTCGACACCTATATCGGAAATCGTGATGTTCAGAAGCAGCTCTCAATGCATAACCCTTTTGCGCGACATTTTAACACCATAAGTAGGGAATCAGGGATGTTACTATCAAGAAGGTGAACGTTTACGACAGAAAGATCAAAATCGTCTCAGCATCAAGGTAAGCCGCTGATGTAGAAAGGTAAGCCGCTGATGTAGAAAGGTAAGCCGCTGATGTAGAAAGGTAAGCCGCTGATGTAGAGGAGTATTTAGTGTCATTTATTTCAACTACATGGGCTTTATAAATGATCGACTTGGTCTTCAATGACCGAGTCACACATTAAAATAAAAGCAAGAGCGCCAGTACAGGGGTAAAGTTTGTTCTCTTTGGACTGCTAAGAGTCTGCAGTAAACGTTTGCCTTTACAATGATATCGTTAACCAGGAACACACTCATTCTTACGATTTTAGTATGCATATACTGTATATTGAGAAATTTTCGCTGCAGTTTTATTCTCGCCTTTTTCGCGCCTGAAATGAGGACAAATTCACCATTACAGCAAGCATTAGTCAACAACATAATGTATATAGTAATTAAATGTGAAAGGCGAAATTACAATTGTAATGCTGGGCGAATTTGGATTTTAAAAGTGAAGGGCGAAAGTTTGACTGTGCAAAATTGTCCCGGTATGCAGTATTTCATCCTGGGGTTTGTCGTGTTATACACAAAATATGCGCCAATGGTTTACAATCATTTTATTATAATGCCTTTCGCCTTTATTCGAAAAGAAAAACTATCATAATAACAAAACAAGGAATGCTTTCATTCAGCTAAAAATGAGGTATGGATGAGTATTGAGTGGAAAAGTCAAATTTTCTGATCGAAAACACAGTTTTGGGAAAAGGAAGTTCAAGATTTATCAAATAATTGGTTTGGGCCCTAAATTCAAAACAGGTCAAATTAATTTGCAATTAAATTACGGACGCCTTTGTTATTGCAATGAATTACTTTATGGGTGCCTATGTTAATTGAAATAATTACTTTACGAACGCCTATGTTAACGAAATGAAATATATAAGGCGAATATATAACTGACGTCTGTGTTAATGAATTTAATAGGGAACGCCAGTGTAAGTAAATGTAAATGAATCACATTATGGATTCGTATGTTATCGAAGTGAATTGCTTAATGAATGCCTGATTCAACGGAAATAATAACTAGACGGACTTTTTGTCAAGAATTGATCACCTGTAAGCAACTATTTTCATTTTGTTGATTTTTTTCAAATGATATTTTTCGTTTTTCGGTATAAATGTCATGACTAATTTCCGCAGGGTGTTCCGATATTCAAAGAATCCAATATACTTTTTTCATTCTACCGCAAGAGGAACTCGAAAGTTACCGACATCCGCTTTATCCCACGTCCGGGAAGTTATGCGAATAAAACCGTTGTATTGTGTATTGGCAATGTCACTTGTCATCGCCAAAGCGGCGGACAGATCGGATGACGGATTACTTTACAGCGCACGAGTGCCAAAAAATCTCAGTTGCGTCGTAACGGTGTGTGAGGAAACACGTCCAGTCCGGATAGACCAGCATGGGCTCGCGTTGGTGTTGACAGTCGCAAATCCAAACTCAGTGCCATTTTTAACATGGAATTATTAGTGCGGATTATCACATAACGCCGGCACGATGACAGTGGCCCAGATGTTGCCCATAGTGACCCTGTACGCGTCCATTTTCTGTCCTAACAAGCAGCCCATGGGAAACATTGCCGGGAGGGACTATCTGGAACGGTCGGGTCCGGAAACTTGGGAAATCAAATGTTGCCCTCTGGGCTGGAGGTTCGTTCACAGGAAATGTTCGTGTATTCCAATATCCAGGTTGTCTGGTAAGTATTTTGTTTTATGTTAAATTAAATTATGCCAATGTATTTTATTAGATTACGAGAAGTTGTTTTAGCTGCAGGAAATATCCCTGGTTTGTCATCTATTAATATGTTTTCTGACATAGTTTCTGAAATGTCTTGTTTTCCCACCCCACCTTTTTACCCCAGTCATAGAAATCTATCTAGATTATGTTTTGTTTCGGTGATGCACAATATTGTCCTTTAACTTTAACAAGTAATACTTAAACAGCTTTAAATTATCTCTAAAATGACTTGCTGTTATTTTATCGTTTTTATTGTTTGAAAAATGTAAGTAACTAAATTCTGCAGCTCAATGTGAGAAAAGTCCCCTAATTTACCACGCGAAATAGTGTCTGTAAGATTATATAAACACTACCTATAGGAATGTGCTCATACAACCAGACGTTTTTTTTTCGTTAATGATTCATTATATCAGCAAATTTTAATTGATGTATTAAGATTTAGCGTTATATTTACTTGCCTGTCTAACCTACAACTTTACAACTTGAAGTGTGTCCGGGTTTCACGTGAAAGGATAAGTTTTAAACACATATGTCGTCAGTCACTAGTTACGGTAAAGAGGTGATATTTCGCGAGGATGTTATTTTCGTGATAATTGTGATCCGAATTCAATCTGTTAGATAAAAAGTTCTGTAAAATATCCGACCAACTGAAAACCACAGGTAAAACAAGGATAACTCGTGTATGTTGCACGAAAAAAATACACCACGAATTAAATAGGTAAATGTGACGTCGCGGTTAATTTGTCTACCCGAATTTAGATCACCATACAAATCCCGTACACTATCAAAATGTGCATATCCCAGTGTGATAAAATGAAAATATTCTGTACAGTATTGGAACGTACAAATTCTGTAGAGAATTGAAACGTGTAACTGTGTTCAGAATTGGAACGGACAATCATGCATAGTAGGCTGAAGCGTACAAATTGTGTACATCATTGAAACATATAAATTTTGTATAGTTTTGAAACATGCATATATTAATATTCTGTATAGTTGAATTTTGCAAGTTCTGTAAATTATTGATGTGTACAGAATCGGAGCAGACAGTTCATGCATAGGATTGAAACGTAAAATGTGCAAAGTATATAAAGTTTTGAAACGTACAAATGTTATGCACATTGTTGAAATTAGCATATCTTATACAGTACTGGATAGTACGTATACATTTTGTATAGTTTTGAAACATACATATTCATATTATTTATAGTAGAAATGTTCAAAGTCTGTAAAAGTATAGAAACGTGCATATTCTATATAGGTAGTATTGAAATATTCAAATGTTGTGAAGTATTGAAGCGTACGTATTCTATAACGTATTAAAATGTACAAATGTTGTAACATTTTGAAACGTACAGCGTATTCTATAACGTATTGAAATGTACAAATGTTGCAAAGTATTGAAACGTATATTTCATGTATAGTATACAAATTTGCATAGTCTGTACAGTATTGGCATGCTCATAGTCTGTACAGTATTGGCATGCTCATAGTCTGTACAGTATTGGCATGCTCACATTCTGTACGGCATCGAAACGTTAATACGTTTACAGAATTGAAAAGTACATATTCTGTAGAAAATTGAAATCGATATTTTCTGTACAGTATTGGAATTTACATGTTGTTTTTGGTATTGGATTAAAAACATTCTCCGCAATAATCATAGTACATAATCCGTACACTACGCTAAATATTTAGGGTTGATTGAGCTTCAAAATGTTGAAATTTATTTGATTTAACTCACATTTGACTAAACCTGGCAGGGTCTCAGTCATGACCTCAAACTTTAACAATGATTTTTAATAACAGTATTGCTATTTTGCTCTCTGATTAAAACGCAATATACAAAATCTACTTAACTATAAATTGTCAAAGATGGTCGTAAATTGATTATTACATACTTGTAACGTCACACTTTTATCATCATTAAATTCATATTTATTCAATTTAATTGACGTCACATTATCTTAATGTTAAAACAAAACAAGTATACCTAACAACGATGATGTTTAAAAGCAATATTAAGTTTACTTTGATTATTAAACAGTTATACGATTTCCAATCAAATGTGTCGATACATATAATTGAAATATTCAAGTAATATCCCCGTGTAGCAAACTATGTACTGTGAAATCAGATATTTTAGTGGAGCCCTAAGGTCGGAGTTTCCCGACAAAACACCATTTCGGTAGTATATGAATTCGTGGATTACGAGTTCCCACTTAAACGATGAATTGCTTTATTTGTAATTACTTCGTGGACCTATGAATTAGTGGATGAACATTGTCCACGAAATCAGCGAAATTAAATCACCACGAAAATAAATAGTTGTTATTAACGTAATTTTAGAGGATATTTCATATCGTACTGTAATAGCCCTAAGTCGCTTTGCAAGACGTAAGCAAACATTGCTTAAAATCAATTATTAAAGTTTAAAACACAAGGACATATCAGGAGCTGCCTTTTATCATCAAGTAATTACTGGTCATAAGTCACCTCTGCTAATACCTCCACATTTGGATAGGAGCTTGAGATGTATTCTGTTCTGTTTGCGGTTGGACCTCGTTTCTAAAGACATACTATTTCCTTAGTGCCACCTCACTAGTATGCTACAATACATACACCGTAGCCTCAATCCCAGACCACTTTATACTCGACCTTGATTAATTGAAAAGTTAGGGCAGGTGAGAAACACTTTCACTGAAAATTCATACTTAAACAACTTCCGGGATTGAAATGATTGTTAACCCCTCCGCCAAAAAATTAAAGGATATCTCCGTGTAATAAAAAATACTAGAGTTTCCGTAAAAATATATTAATGATATAAAATGTACATGGATCCCCGAATACGTATACAAACGAATGAACCATTATTACTAGTGTGCAAGTAAAATAAAAGTCAATGCACAACCTTGCAAGGTTGTCAATGAGTGTACACAGCTATGATGCACCAGTGATCGTAAAACACTCATTATACCGTTGCTAGGACACCGTCTATCGACCTTATATGATTTACAAGTATACTGCTGTGTTTTGAGTAACGTCCGACAGGTTGATTGTCGTGACTGACCCAGATTAGTCAGTTTCTCCTCAAATCAGCAGTTTCTCGGCCAGATGACATTCGGTTTTACCTATTCTATTCCATCGGATATGGACAGTTGTCACGAAAGTGAGCCATACTTGTCCCAGGTGAACTTGGACAGGAACGATTTCCTTCTATATGTAGAGTACATGCACATAAGACCTTGATCTACTATATAGGCCGTTGCCTTCCGATTGGCACTGAATGTGGCTTTCTATAGACGTCACATTTTAATGATATTTTAATGATGAAGATATATAGGACTGTAAGAGATCATTTTCACACATCAAAATTTTTAATTTTATAATTAAACAAATATCGTGAAATTTATACTTTTCCATCTTTATAAGGGCCGTTTTCGTTCATCACGTTCTAAACGGTTGAACCGGTTGGATCAGAGTTGTTCGTTTATTAAATAAGGTCGGACCTAGTAATCTGATGCTGCTTTCAGACGAGCCTTGGCAAAGCCTTGCAAGGCCTGCATAAACTTTTGCAGGTCCGCCAGGATTTATACCCGAAAATGTTACATTTAAAAACGGACGTACCGGTTGTTCCTCATATACGAACAGGCCACAAATAAATCCAGATATCATTGTAAAACAAAAAGACTTAAGCATATTTTCCAATAGAACTATATTCTGCAGAAACGATATTTTTTCTTTTAAGTATACTGCTTAGGAGATTTTGGAGACCCTCTGTATCCCACTAAATATGTATTGTAAGAGGCGACTCATGTGGGGGATCGTGCAGACACATGCATTTTCTCCTGTCTCTTCTGCTAATGGGAAATTGAAGAGACAAACTTCGATCTCCTGCAACCATTTAGACATTTTGGATACCTTTCTGATACATTTCACCCACCAGGCTACTACTATTGTGAGCAGATGCAGCTGTATTTTGGTATAGTCACTAAAAATAAGAACAAAGAGAACTAATGCAATATTTTAAGACTGAAAATTAAATTATTGGTAATTCATTTGTATGTGAACATTATTCGAGTTATTTCTAAAATAAATGTAGCAGACTTAGCTTGAAGAAGAAAAACTCTTATTACTCGAAATACTATGCGCCTTTGTTCTGTTATGATATCTCCTTGCTTATGGATACGTTTATTTTACGAATTTGATCCTTAGCTCTTGATTAATAGACTCGAAAAAATTATAGATAGAAGCAAGTTATTGAAAATAAAGACAACGTGGTTTAAGTATATTGTTATTATTCAAGGAGGGGATTTATAAGTTTTAGCTAATAGTTTGTTTCCCGAACAATATTGATAAATTATATATTGGATGGTCGGTTGGTGCAGTGGATAGCGCACCAGTCTTCAAACCATGACGTCAGGGTTTCGACTTCCCGATCGGACGTCAAATGGTTTGCTCAACTGCAAGACCACGTTGGTTTTCTCAAGGTATTTTGGTTGCCCTCCCCCCCTTCTAGACAATTTATATAAGCCGAAATAACTAATTTCGTAATTGTTGTAAAATAAAAATAATAATTTTTATATAAAAAATCAAATAATTAACAATATACGGACACATTATGGACAAAAGACAATAAATACAGTTAGGAGCAAACTTGACTTGGTATCTAGTGCACTTTGTAGTGCACACTTAGTGAACAAGGAAGTGCACAAGACAAAACATTAATGTGCACTCCAGTTCACTTCAATGTTAACTCCAGTGCACTACGATGTTAAATCCAGTGCACTACGGTGTTTACTCCAGTGCACAACGGGGTGTATATATAAATAATGTGGTTTTAGCCTATTTGAACACAAAACTAAATGAAGCATTATAAAACTACATTTTGCTTGCAGGTTATGGCCACCATCCTGGTAATGGAATGCATGGGAACAAGCCATTCATGGGTAACGGCCCGGGAAACCCGTTCTTACCTACGGATCTACATGGTCACGTGGACATGAGAACTTCTTCCGGTGCCGATCGGTATCATACCATTAATCATAATACATTTCAACTTGTAGATTTTATAAAGGATAATCGTGCTAAACAAAACTTGAATTCCAATCGAAGAAACGCATTCCTTCTTCGAGCACACAGACTGAGACTTAAAACAAATCTGAGTCAAAAACAATTTTTATCAAGACGCAAGGTCAATAGTGACCTTTCATTAAATGGAAAACATCTTGTTCCTATAAGACATTCACAGCTAAATGGGAAAGGGAATTTAATTGAAGTAACAACGCGTCGGAGGGAAAATAACAGACCTAGGTTGGAAAGTAACCAAAATGCTAATGTTCTTGTTGACAGGCACAATACGGCCTTTACAAACTCATTAGATAGTCATGTTGTGTCAGGGAATAATGGAAACACACCATTAGATAGTCATGTTGTGTCAGGGAATAATGGAAACACACCCGATGGAACACAGTGGATTCCTGATATTTCACAGACGTTTTCAGGTGGTTCTCCTTCCGGAAATACATTTCTCGGGAATAGTGTTACAAATAGTGGAGGGGTCTTGCCTTCTCCCGCCAGTACCGGTACCGCAGGGACTGCGGGAAACATGCACGACGTGTTTGCACCTACAAAATCACTGTTTGGTGCAGTTGGATCTCTCTCCAGCACCGGTAACGGCAACTTCCGGAACAGTATTGGAGCAGATACAACACTCGGACAAACCGGAACTATTGGCCTGGGTGGTCTAAGAACAAACGGGATGTCTGCAGATATCGGGGTTGGACTTAATTCTGGTCAAAACAGAGGCGGACGTCTAAATTCAATGAAGCATGACGGAAGTGTTGGCTCTATTAGTAGTATTAACTTAAATTCGAATCGTGGCATTAATTCAAACGGTGGGGGAAAATTCATGAATCCCCTTCAAGCAAATAATATTGGTATAGATAGTCTGAATATTAATGGTGGTGCTGATTTCAGTGGAAACATAAATATTGATTCGACCATCGGCAGGAATATTGGTTTGAATAGTGGTGGAGTATTCGCTGCTTCCTCCCCAACCGATGTAACATCAGTAGCAAATATCAATTTGAACGGAAACAGTCCTAAAAGTGGAAAAGGTCGAAATTTCGATTTTAGTCGCGATGGAACCTTTGCAAAACCTCTCGCAATTGATAATCAGTTTGTGCGGAAACCAAATGGTGGCAAAAACTCTGTGAACTCTCATTCACAATCAACGATTAAGATGGATTCGAATTTTAAAAATCAGGCATCTATCGCTTCCGATGCAACCTTCGGAGGTATTGGCAATTCAATAGTTGGTGATTTCGGCATGGACCCTCTCCAATCGGTAAGAGGTAGTGGTAACAGCTTCAACTTAAATTCGCAAGATCCTGGTTTCATTCCAGATTCTGGGTTTAACATGTTTGATCAAAGCAATACATTTGATCTAGCTGGGTCGGTAACGAACAAAGATACCTCAAATCAAAATCCTGGCGGTGCTGCTTCGAATGGGATTGGTCTGGATCTATCATCCGTGCCCGGAGCCGAGTTATTTTCTGCTCTGATGAGGGATGGAGGTGGTTTAGGTGAAGTAGGTGGGAATATTATTCAAAACAGAGGCGGGCGTCTAAATTCAATGAAGAATGGCGGAAGTGTTGGCTCTACTAGTAGTAGTATTTTTTTTCCTGACAACAACATAAATCCTACCGCTGGACAACAGCAAACATTTCCCCAAATTACTGGTGGTGTTAATAATAGACTACTTCATAACTCTGATACGACACAGTCTCTGATTGATCAACTCATAGCTTTGAATAAGGCAAACAACATGCTGGAATCTAGGTCTAACTTTAACAGTGGCTTGGGGGATTTGTCCATTATCAATGGCCTGGGGAGCTCTTTGGGTTTGAACGGAAATGACATGTCAGTTGGAATTGCTGATAATATTGCGTCCTCTTCATTCGATAACAGTATACCTACAGATCCTTCAATGATGAACAATGCAATGTTACTGGCCGATACAAGAATTTTAGAGAGCCCAACATCTCTTCCACCTAGGTTAGTTACAGAGACTATTCTATTGGAGACTCAGAACCCGCTGATCAAACAAAATCCATCAAATAGAAAGGTCACTGTTGCTATAACCAGCGGGGATCCTTCAGTCAGGGGAACCGTCAATAGTTGGGTATCAACAGATGGGACACCTGGTAGAGGACTAGTAGTTGATGGAATTCCGAGGGGGTTTTTGGCCGAAAGTCTCATCGGCAATATGGGCGTGGGAGAGGCCAGAGGAGAAAGCATAGGTGTGACGGACTTTGGGTTAGTAAATAGTGGTATAGTAGGAACTGGTTTATTGGGTGGAGGCTCGAGCGCCGGTGGAAGAATAAATGAAAGATTGTCAGGTGGATCAAACTCATTAGGCTTGAACATCGGAGTAAATACAGCTACTGTTCCAGGTAGTACAAAAGTACTGTTTGATGGCTCCGCAAGAGCCCCAAAGCAAATAGTCAAACCAGTGGGTATATCTGGTCCCCATACATCTGTAGGCTCAACGGTAACAAGAAGTCAGTCTGGATTTGGTGTAAGCGATTTACAAAGTGTTCCTCGAGTTGTACATCGACCCTCGAATGAACAATCTGCCATTGAGACTTCCATCAATCAGATATTGACGATCTCGGCAGCCGAGACTGTCATTGCAAAGGCCGCCAAGAAATCAACTTCGGAACAGGAAAGAGAGGCTTCTGCAGCAAATGTTGGAGGGAGGTTCGTTAGTCAGACTGAATTAGGACTTTCATCCATCCGTTCCAGCAAGGACGGTCCACTATCGCCAGGTAAGGATCTCTGTCAGCTGTGGAATATTTGAATAAATATTTCTTCATTATACATGAATGCTTATCTAGTACTGTATGTGTGATTCGATATCATTGATCTTATTAAAGTTCTCTCACCGTCTTAGTGAGTGTCTGAAGTAAACGGTATTTTCTGAAAGAAACTGTTTTTTATTATGTATATTAGAGGTATGGTAAGTTTACTCAAGCTTTTGTCTTGATTTTCTGGTTCCACACAGATAGTAAGATGGTAAGGGGGTAAGATGCATTAGTTATTTCTTTCAGGCCAGACTGAGTATTTTATTCCAAATGATTTTAAAGCAAATGACTGAATTTTGAAGATTTCAGCAAAATTTTAATGTTAATTTGAGAATATTTTAAGGTTATCTCCTGAACAAATTAAGAAGTTAATCATCCCTTTCTACTGAAAAAAAATTAATGCTATAACTGCAAAACAAACCCAGAATGAGCTATTTAATAATTATAACTGTAATCAGTTTACTGTAAAATAAATAAGCGTTATCAGAATCACCTAATAGTCTAGTCAACAAAGCAATTATACTATGCTTTAAGGTCTATTGCACCTGACCTTGAAAGTCATAGTACTATCGCTCACTCTGTACCTATAATTTGATCAAAACCTTCAAAATTATAACACCAAACGTTTTTATTTGTTCCTCGATTGTTAATCATCTTTGTAATATTCTCTTTATTTTCATTTTGTGCACAGCCGTTTGTCTTGGGTGCACTATGGATGGCGGATTAGGATACATACGTCATCCCTCCCGGTGTGATAAATTTGTCGTATGTTATCCGGATCGGTCTGGTCTCTTCAAACCTCGAGTACAAGATTGTCCTTACGGCCAGTTCTGGAGTAATATTGATGTCACATGCAAACCCTCCAAAGACGTCAACTGCGAAAACGGTAAGATAAACCAATTGCTTCAATAAGTTATATCGAGACAAATTTGAAGAATTTATGACCTAATTTCTGCTGTTTTGTATTGTTCTGTACGGAGGGTACTTATTATGTTTAATGCAAAGTTGTCAATATTTGTTTTCCATTTTTGTGCAGTCATGTAGATTTCTGAACATTCAGTTTATATCCTTAACATTCAGATGAAATTTTAAATTATAATTTCCTAAAATTTGAGTTAGGAGTTGTTATTTACATTTAATTCATGACCATCCTAACAAGATTGTAAATGAATTTACTCTTTCTTCTGTCACTCCGTAATTCCACATCACTTAGTCCGTGAATGTTTTTTCGTTTTTTTTTTATTGTTTGCTTGCCTTTTTAATTATTATAAGCGGCTTTTTAATTTTTGTTCGGTATTAACCGATATATATGTATATAGTTAGTTCTTACATGTTTCCATAAAACGATTTAATGCAGTTGATGTAATTTTCATTTATCAATTAATACTTGTGGAAAAACCGGTTTTGTGTTGATAACAACTTCTTTGGTTTTATAGTTTTTGTATTATAAATAATTGTTTAACTTCTATTAGGATCAACATTTTATTAGGATCAACATTTTGCATTATTAACGATTTAACAATTACAAAAAAAATATCAAAAATACAAACTAACTAAAAGAAAAAAAATATAACGACAAAAACAAAAACGATTTGTTTTTCTTTCTTCTTTTGACGAATAGTTAGGTTTTGTACGCATGTATCCCTTGTAAAGCTAGCCGAGTTGCTACTATATGTATACTTATATCCAAAATATTTCTTAATCAGCAGAATAAATACATGGTTAAACATAACATAATACAGCTATTTGTACATGCGATACACTGACAGTATGACAGACTACACGATTAGATATTACTATGTTGTTATTTTTTTATGCTTTGTGGGATTTTTTATCATTAGTATATAATAACCTAATCACTATACTAACATAATTCTCCATATACGTCAGAATAACTCCCCCACAACAGAATTATTATGTTGTTTTGTCAATAAACGCAACACTTAGGGCAACTCTATGAGCTTGACCTAAATGGTCAAGGCATCTGTCCTTGGGGTCAGTAATAGTGAGAGTAACAACATGTTACCTGACATTTTCCCCTCTACGATGAGTCAATGTGGGTTCATAGAACGTGCGATATGCTACGGTATTATCAGTCTTGTATAAAAATTGCATAGCAGTATACAAAGACGAGACATTTTTACGTTAGGGCGTACAATGATACACAGATAACCACAGTACAGATAAACCATTATGCTTGAATTCCGATCAATCCTTTTGACCATTGCACAGCCGTCCCGAAACTGTTATACAATGCCAAGGACAATCTCTAAGCAAATTATACCATGTAGTATCAAAATCAACACACATATCGCAGTAAATTTAATCATAGTTATTTATAGACTAAGTCAAATGATATTGGCTGAAATCAAGTATAATTTGCAACATTTCAATTATATCTATGGCTTCTTTCTTTTCTTTAACGGAAATTTCATCTGTATGCACATTTTAATATGTTACGTAAGGCGATTCATACCCACTCATATCTTTTTAGCTTTCGTTAGTCAATATACAAGTTATTAAACATTCAGTCAGTATTTTATGGATACATAAAGAAAACCGTTTTCTCATAATTCTTCTATGGATGCATAGTTTATCAATATTTCCCTGTGATCATCGGTCAACATAATAATTCGGTACTGTTTTTTCCAATTGATAGACAAACCGCACTTTTGTATGACATAATGGAATTTTGATCATTTGGAAATCAATAGCTTCAGCATATTGCTCTTTCAACAAAGCATAACTTATTTTTTTCATTTTCTTCAATTTCGTCTTTTCCTTATGCGTCGTAGTTATTATTTTTTGTATGTCTAATATATCATCCAAACATTTTTCTCGTTTAAAACAAATTGCTTTTAATTATCTGAATTTAGAAAGTGTTATTATATTTTATTGATAAGAATAACATATTAACGTAGAATGCCTTAGTACTATCTGATACAATAAAGAAGAGCATTTTGATAATTTTTACTTATTTCTTATATCAAACAGATTTCTGTAAAAAGCTTGCAGACAAGTTCCAATTCTCACATTCGACCAACTGTGTCGCATACTGGCAGTGCCAGGCCGGTCATTCGGTCATGAGGTGCTGTCCGGAGGGGCAAATCTTTGTCCAAGGAGAGGGATGTATCTTCAGTTCTGTGTGTGCGGACAGGTGTCCAGTCAGCAGCCCGTTACAGTTTATGTGGCAAGGTAAATATAACCCTTAAACCAGAACTTTAGTAGTCGTTTATTTGATATCATACTTTCCTAAGCTCTTAACGCGACAGCTCTCAGGGTAGAAATTACACAAATAATAATGTCTTAATACCGCGTATATCAACAATGTGTTACTAATAATATTTAGAAATATTGCACCAGATTATTTTCACATTTGTTTTTGCAATAAGGTGAATCCATCTTGTCATTGTTTTGCTCAAGCAAACAAGGAAACAAACAAACTAAATTCCATGAAGAGTTTTGTAGTCAAATTCAATTTAGACCTAACTATTTCAGAAGTGCAATTTCACGAAGATGCAAAACATTTAACTAAGCTTAATACAAGCATCATCCTTTAGTATCATACAATTTCACTAAAATATATATATTTCAATAAAGTAATACAAATATCACTAATGAAGCAACTGCTTGAACAACAATAGCATTTTAATGATATGCAATTCTTCTAAAGTTCATATAACGCCTCACTTAGCTAGATTTGAACGGAGACAAGGTAGGCATCAAATCGTATATAGGAAACTTTCTGTGAAATCAGATATTTTCGTGGGACTCACATTCCGTGGTTTTCCGACAAAATACCATTTCGTGGGTACATGGATTCGTGCATTACGAGTACCCACTCAAATGAAGCATTGCTTGTAATTACTTCACTTACCTATGAATTCGTGGATGAAGATTACCCACGAACAAAAAAACAACAACACGGAAATTTGATATTCACAGTATATTTCATTTATTTGATGGTATAAAGATGTCCTCTGTATATTGACTCAATTGGATACGTTTTCTATTTTAATTAAGCGCCTTTATTTTCCAGTAAACTGTAACAAGAGACCAGTAACGTCCGATGTGACAGCATACGAGAAGCAGATTTCTTCAGGATGGGTTTCTGAGAAGTGCAGTGCCGGGCAGATTTACAAAGGGGAGATATGTGACTGTATACCAGCAGCCATGGGGAATCCAACTTATTCGTTCAAAGGAGGTGAGTTTCAGCATTGTTTAAACGCTGCTTGTTTTATGTTTGTCGTTATATTTTGTCACTCTTTTGTATTTTACGAAAAAGAGTATTACATTTATGATTTATTTCATGATTATTGGAACATTGTATGCAGTGAAAATTGTGCTCGGTCAATTGGTCGCCCTTTACCTTTGTAAAATTCCTATCTGTCCAGTGTTTCCACCCTTCACAGGTGATTACTATATAGGGCGTGCTGTGGACTAATACTCACCATCATGATAAATTCGCACTCACTGTGGATAGAAAACAATGGTGGAAGCTAATTAATTATATAATACTATCATATTCTGATAAGTATGAAATAAACAAATTCGTCATATCATCGTACTGAAGAACAGTACAAATCGTTCACTCAGTCATAGCTTGATAAAGAAACCAGTCGGTCTTGAAACGTTTAATATGCACACTGTTTGTTCTGTTACATTTAAATCAGTTGTACCAACATTTCATATATGGGCATATATATAGGCATATATGAGGTTGTGTATATCATTGATGAAATACTATCATAATTACCAAACATTGCTTTTTATTTCATTAATATTTGTTTCATATTTAAATGATGAAGATGTTTCCTTGCCTTTTGCAATTTCAGTCTGTAAACCCGAAGTTTTCCTCCCATTTGACACTGACTTCAGGGATTATTCCGGAAGTAATACTTTTGTAAGAACTGAAAACGTGACACTTTCAAATGGCGCAGCATGTTTTGATGGGACATCTGTTATCTCCATGCCTAAATTTGCTAATATGGATTTCGGTAAAACAGTTTTTATGAACATCAGATACAAACAAATGGACCTTAAAATTGACACTGAGGCATTGCTGTACAATGGAGATTGTGAAGAGATTCCTACGTTAGTTGTAGGCACAAAGCCATCGGGAAACTCTTTTTCAGTAAAAACCAATACAGGAGCTTTTCAGACAGCATGGGTACCATCTTCGGTAAGTACAAACTCAATGTTATCTGTCCCTAGCAATACTACCAGAAGTTAATATAGGTTGGCATTTCGTCCGTCAGTCCGTCCACCCTATAGTCTGTCCGTCAGTCAGTCCACCTATTAGTCTGTCAGTCAGTCCGATAGTCAGGCAGCGCGAAACTTTGTCAGGGACAATACTCAAATACTCATCTACAAATTCCAAAGTTTATATGCAAGTACAATTGTGTCGTGGGAAGGCGGAATGTTTCGTACTGAAATCGGGTCCCTTGTACCTACTACATGTAGTAAAGTTACGGCCCATGTCATTTTGATATCAAAGTTTCCGCGAGGTAAAAGTTTCTGGACTGATGCAATACATTGCCCTATAGAAACCTTGTTAAAAGTAATCACAATATATATAGCAAACAGTATTATGCATGATAATAAACCATCTATGTTTATATAAGTAAAACTAACCATTGTTTATCATCATGATGTCTTAAAAGTATTTGGTAAAAATAATTTAACTTCTACAAAATACGTACAAGTTTGAATTTGCAGTAAAATTTAACTCGGATCAAAATGCATACATGTATCTATATTAATGAGACATTATTATATTTGATTAACATGAGTATACATTTGACATGTTGTTTTATTTCATGAATATTTATTGACGACACATATCTAATTTACTTTTCTGATCAAATGTGATGTAATATTTTTCCCCCTGAAAATAGTGAACATCTTCCAGGAATAGCGATTATGCAGATTTCTATATATAACTTTTATAATTGATATGAATCCTAGGTTCAGCCCTCAGACTGGCGAGATGTCACAATAACTATCAGTAATGGCCGGCTTGAGGGTCAGTCCGGTATCAGCGCTCGGGATATAGACGTTTCAGGTAAGTTAAATATATTATCACATCTAAACGATCCCGTCGTGTTAATACACAATTGGTTATTTACTAATTGTTTTAAACATAGTGCTACTATCGAAGCATTATACACTTAATGTGTCATTATCATTAATACAAACGCCATAAAAGAATAACAAGTATTATTGATAAGATATTTTGATAAAAAGCAATAATGATTTTTATATATAGAATAAATGATATAATAAAATAAAATAAGTATAGCGACAAAGTGACACAATATACTACATTCTTCATGCAAGTATTACAGTAACTCTGCTGTTCTGTTAATTTGGTCAATTTTTCAAAAGAAACCATTTAACATGATCAGAGTCATAACTGTTCGTATTACTTCGACCAAGCTGTATTCAGAAGAACAGGATCAGCACTAAGCTTATGTCATCAGGAGGATGCACACGGCCGGACTGAGGCCGGTTTTAATACGTTGCAGTTTATATATACCAGTCACGTGGTATAATGTAAAGTGTATATGACCTTAAACGGTCAGCAAAATGCTGTCGACGATGCGTATCGGCATATGATAATATATTAGACTTTAACCAGGTTAAATAGCAATAAAATCGTAGGAAGAATCGATATTAATTTTCAAATGTATCCTCTATCAACAAATAACACTATTAAGAGTGGTGCGTTTATACTTGCTATGTTATATTCAACCTACTTAAATGCGATTTATAATATAACCAATAAATTTCATTTCATTTTTATAAAAAGAACTTCCTGTGGTCCATATAACCGCATATTCACCGCAATTAAAAGTCCTTAAATGCTATATAAGATGCTAATTAACATTTTTATCATTAAATAAGATAAAACTTGCATTATTATCGTTATTCTGTCTTTTTGTATTACTACTGTACACATCTTTTATTCGACGACACTCATTTTCCTACATCTATAACGTCAGCTCAATTATTCCGTCTTTTCGTATTGCAGAGTTATCTGCTCTTGTGAGCAGGTATTGATTGTTACGTCATTTTTTTGTGAGA
>JAUMHH010156500.1:0-18323 GCA_032359455.1 Chlamys rubida | reverse complement strand
GGCCCAGGACAGATGTTGGTTACACTGACATTCTTGTCAAATATCTCTACTCTCAGTGAATCAAACCAACCCTACAATACATCATAATAGGAGGCACGCTCTTCAACAAATCACCAAAATACATCTGAACAAAGTGTAGTGAAATGCAATCTTAATTTCATGGTCTTGCTGCAAAAATAATGTTCAGAATGCTAAAATGTAAAGCATAATACACTGCTTACATGCATGCCATGCTTTGTACGATAAATGCTACCTGGGATGTTTACTCAGTAAGTTGATATGCCTACCTGTATGGCATGTTTTGCTCCTGTGTAAGATCCTGAGAGAGGCGCACCTGTAACAAATACGATGTTTACTCTGTGTGGCAAAGACGTTTTACGATTTAAAGATCACGAATAATCTCTATAAATTGAAATTTGAATTAGTTACATGCTGCCCTCAGAATAATGTAGAGGAAGAAAGCAAGGCTCACAATATTCTCATCCCATGCTTGACCTAAAGAGTGATAAAAAACAATTTTATGTCAAATTCTAATTAAGTAATGGAAACAAGAATTTTGGACTGAAAACGATTATACTCAAACTTTTGTAACGATCAGTTGGATAGATGGATAGACAGGACAAATCATTATGCCTACCGTTTTACGTATCGGGAGTATAATAATCAACTGTACACACCCTGAATTATCACAAACCACTGCCTGGTATCAGTAATATGTAGGTTGAATAGTATCAAATCACTCAGTTTGCCAGTTTGCAGATATTGTTAAAATTACCATCTATTTCTAATCAAATGGAATGCATACCTATTTTTCCCGCAATGCTGGAAACATTGACAATGTGCCCTGACCTCCGGTCAACCATGTGGGGGAGGACGAGCTTGGTGAGGGATAGCACCCCCAGGACATTGAGCTCCAACATATCTCTGTCAACCTGGAGACCTGTCTTCAGCCATTCCGCTCGCTGGGACCGACCAGCATTGTTAACCAGTACATCTATCTTTATATCAGTAGAGTAAAGGATATAATATTAAAAGTTTACACTACATACATTTTGTATCATAGTTTTGGGGTATACACTAGGCAGGTCACACACTACACAGGTCACACAATACACAGGTCACACACATCACATGTCATAAACAACACAGGTCACAAACTACACAGGTCACACACTTCTCATGTCACATACTTCACATATCAAACAGTACGAACGTGGTCACAAACTACACAGGTCACACAGTACACAGGTCACACACATCACATGTCATAAACAACACAGGTCACACACTACACAGGTCACACAGTACACCTATTAAACGGTACACACGTCATAAACTACACAGCATCAACTACGCAGGTCACGCACTTCACATGTCACATACTTCTCATATCAAACAGTACACACGTCATAAACTACACACGTCACAAACTACACACGTCATAAACTACACACGACACAAACTACACACGAAACACACTTCATATGTCAAATACTGCACAGGGCCACACACAGTCACAAATCAAACAGTACACACGTCACAAACTACACAGGACACGCACTTAACACGTCACAAACTACACAGGACACGCACTTAACACGTCACACAGTAAACAGGTCAAACAGATCACATACTATACAGGGCCACCAACGGTCACAAATCAAACAGTGCACACGTCACAAACTACACAGGATACACCCTAAACACGTCACACAGTGCACAGGTCACACACTTTACAGATCACATACTGCACAGGGTCACACACGGTCACAAATCAAACAGTACACATGTCACAAACTACACAGGATACACCCTAAACACGCCACACAGTGCACAGGTCACACACTTCACATATCAAAGAGTACAGACGCCAAAAATTACACAGGACTCGGACCACAAATTATGGAGGTTATATAGGTTTAGGCGATAAGACATCAGTTTGTCACATAGCAATAGTGTGGATCAAACTTTATTATGTGATATAGAAATGAGACTTACTTTCTTGAAGTGTGCAAGGACTTTGTCGACAGCACTTTTGTGACTGTCAAAGTCAATACAATCAAGGGTCAGTATTAAAATGTCCTCATCCTTGACACTTCCCCTTACTGAAACAAGTACAAGGAAATGCCACAGGAAATGTTCATGATAAAACATCTACTTTCACAAACACCAGGAAATATCAACTAATTGTATCAAATATATCTCGCATTAAAATTACATATTTGTAAGTACACTGCCCTCAAACCTGAGTGTGTGTGTGTCTATTTCCATATCCTCTACTTAACAAGGGTCTCACGTCTAAAGGCCTCTATACAGGCATGTCCTCTATACAGAAATGTTACGTCCCCTGTCCTCAGTACAGGGGTGTAACGTCTTGTGTCCTCTATACAGAAATGTTACGTCCCCTGTCCTCAGTACAGAGGTGTTACGTCATATGTCCTTTTTACAGAGGTGTTACGTCATATGTCCTCTTTACAGAGGTGTTACGTCATATGTTCTCTTTACAAAGGTGTTACGTCTCCTGTCTTCTATACAGAGGTTTTAGTGTTTAGTCCTCTGTACAGAGATTTAATGTCTCATGTTCTCTATACAGAGGTGTAATGTCTTGTGCCCTCAATACAGAGGTGTTACGTCATCTGTCCTCTTTACAGAGGTTTTAGTCTCCAGTCCTCTATACAGAGGTGTAACGTCACCTGTCTTCTATACAGAGGTGTTACGTCATCTTTCCTCTATACAGAGACGTTACGTCTTGTGTCTTCTATACAGAGGTGTTAACGTCTCCTGTCCTCTATACAGAGGTGTGACGTATTGTGTCCTCTATACATAGGTGTTACGTCATCTGTTCCTTATACAGAGGTGTTACGTCATCTTTCCTCTATACAGAGGTGTAACGTTTCGTGTCCTCTATACAGAGGTGTTACGTCATATGTCCTCTATACAGAGATGTTACGTCATCGTCATATGTCCTCTATACAGAGATGTTACGTCATATGTCCTCTATACAGAGATGTTACGTCATATGTCCTCTATACAGAGGTTCAATGTCGACGTCTCCAGTTCTCTATATGTATAACTGTACCTCTGTATATCTCCCTTTGTGACTGCGATTCAATAACGATAGGTGTAATTTTCAACTAGCATTTATCTCATTAAAATCAATTGATGGCACTACAATAATCACTAAACGTACACATGCACTCCTTTTTGACTCTCTCCAGCTCCTTTGTCCGTCGTGCGGATAGAACCAGTCGACATCCAGCCCTCGCTAACTCATAGGCTAACTCCTCCCCAATACCGCTCGAGGCTCCAGTAATCCACACCACTTGTCCAGCCAGTGACTCTGGGGGTAAATAGTAACATGAACTTCTCATCTTTATATCATAATGTAGTCCTCAGTAATGAACTGTGATTTAAATTATTCCGAGTAAAGAGTTATTTCTATAGATTACGAGTTATCGTATATAGATATATATACAAATCGAGTGAAACACGAGTCGTTCTCTAGAATAACCAATGAAAAATTATTTCTCAAAATATAGTACGAAATGTGAACTATCTACATCATTGTATTTTGTAGACAAGTTTGCTTCAAATTGAAGAGAGGATAGGATACACTTGCAAATTACTATATTTACATATGTATTTATTAACTCAACATTTTATGGACTTGGGTGTAAATCCATATCACAAATTATCAGCGGTAAGATCATGGTTTAAAAAGTCCTCTGCCAGTTAAAAATATTTTGCCATTAAAAAAACCAAAGTGAATCACTATAACAGGAAGTAACACAGTTAAATATGGTTTTCAAAGTAATAAAAAAACAGACTTACTGACGGACTTTCCAAACTTTGTTTTGATCTGCAGAAGAATGTCAGCATCTCCACACAATATCATCACCACGGCAAGAAGATGTAGGAGGACAACCAACCACACCAGAAGATACAGCAGGTCCATGGTCAAGTCTCCCAAACTGAATTAAAACTGTCCTACTCAGCTGTATTTTACAACTTTTACAAATGCCGTAATGTGGTTCTCCATGCCGAGAAATACGTTCAGTGTAGAAGTACAATTACTTCCCAAACTGTCATTTTTCATGGTTGTGGAAAGTGCATGTCAAATCTTTAATGTCTAATAACTACTTACTAAGACCAGTGTTTGACATAACAATGGCATACAATTCTATAGTTAAAGCCGTAATTAATTAATCAATGGATTCTGTGGAAATATATGCCAAACAATAGGCAAAACAAGAGAATGTTGAATTGGATTCACTTTTAGAGTAGGTTGGATCTAACAGGTCCATCAGTCAAAAAAGAATTAGCATATTAAAAAAGAAGACAGAACACAAGTAGTCTGTATAGCTTGACCCCGATGTCCAAACCACGCTCAACGATCTACACGGTAAGTATGTAGCGGTGTCGGCAGACAAAGCATCTACAACTCATTAAGACATTCCTACTTACAAAATGATCTAGGTTTTTCCTTGACAACACTACCTATACATTTCCATTTTTCGGAAAACGAAATACTAGCTTATCGCGATTCTGCAGTACTTTTTTCCGAATAACAAGTAATGATAAGGATACGGACCTGTCTCGTTCATATTGTATTCCAAAACTTCACAAGAGTCCTTATTTACAACGTTTTTTCAATGACTCAGCTGGTTGCTCAACCAAGCTATTTTTTTCAAATGTCCTACTACCATTCGTAGAATAGTTAAATCAGTGTAACAATCGTACTGTGACACTGCACACTCTAGAAACGGAATTATAGGAATGTGGATTTTGAAGTAGAGCAGCCTCTCCTCAAAACTGAGCCCTCTATCAGAATTTCTGCCTTTTTCACCTTTTACACTTCCATACCTAAAACCAAACTGAAGAAACGTTTCGTTGTCCAAAACTTTCTGTTCATAGAAAGGCGAAATACGATATCGTATATATCTATACATGTATTATATTGAGGCATACTTTGTGGGGGTAAAATATAAAGACTTGTATGAAATATAAACTGAGATTGAGTTCCTGGTTGACAATGCCTACTACTTTTCCTTTTACCCTTTTGATGCTTTAACACGCCATCTTGTGGGACTCTTCCATCCTTTTTCAGCAATTGCCAAGTTCGTCTGTCTGAAGCCCAGCTACGTTTTTTGAACGTATATGCCACAATGTGCTCAACATATTTATTGAGGCCTCATGGTGAGCTCTATCATTCTTCCGAATTCCGATAAAAAGGCGTAATGCAGGTTTTGTACATTGTATGTGCATGCGTGTTATGTTCATTTTCGTGTTATGTTCGTCTATGAGGCACCATTGAACAGGCGACTTCTGCCTAAACGAGCAGTTTTCATGGAGTTTAAACATTTTGACAGAAAAAAATGCAAAAGATACCTAAGTGTGAAAGATACCTAATTCAAACTCAAAATCGAGGAAACTAACACAAAACATAACCAACGGAAGAACATGGGAAATATCACGAAGTATTCCGGGAGAGTAAGCTTCTTGTGCTTTATCGACAACACCTGTCATGTAAACTTTGGTCAAATCTAAGCAATGTCACGTCTTCAAATGAGAACTATTGTAGTGACAAGGAAACCACAAGCCAAACTTATGAGCATAACTAAAACCATCTCTTTATGTCGAAAAAAAATATTTCCCATTGAGAACATGGTGGCGACCGTATGACTTTCCAGGTTTTTATCACTCTGCATTTCTTGAAAAAAGTGTGTTGTAAAGAGCAAGCCCTTGAATCCGGCATCAACTGCGACATGTAAACACGGGGATTCTTGAAATCTGACACAGACGAGACTCGTCCGTGTTTTTATCATTTACTGGGAAAGATTGTAATACAAAAGCATGATTAGCTAGTATCTTTCGAAAATTGGGAAATGTATGAAATGAGTCTCCTTGATTACCAAGCAAGTCTAGTTCTTTTTGCAAGCAGCAAATATAAAAGTTACAGCATGGCTAAGGATGAAATTAGATCATGTGACCTCACACAACCACACCCCTAACATGTCAATCACTGTAGTGGTTTAGACTCCGTGCCGGGAATTGTTTTTTGAGTGATGGAAAAGAAAGAGAAAATTCCAATTCAACGTGCTCTCGTTACAGTCCCATCAATTTATTGAAATCCACATTCCAATTGATATTAGGACTCTATCGATACTTTAATTTGGACCCCTCGTGAAAAGTTCTCGTAGCTTCACTTTATAGACATTATTCCGATGAACGATTCTTTAAATTCATCAGTATAAAGGTAAGAAATTATCTCTCATCTGCTAACGAAACAGACTGAGATCATGTCACAGTTATGACATGTAATTACCTTCCTCGAATCCTATTTATTTTGGAAATCAGTTGAAATCTTACCAGTACTTTTGGAAGAGATATACTAGCTGCGTCAGCTCCTTTTTCCCAGCAAATTGGAAGTAAATGTTATTTAAAGACAATCAGTCAGTTTGACCTCTTCTACCCTCCGTCCTATTGAGGGACAGCTATTTTATTTGTAAAACGTTTGATCCTCTTGAGCTAAGCCTATGCCCAGTAGTAAGGGAGAGGATGTCATTTAAAGTAAATCAGCCCATTTGAAACCTTTTTAACTCATCACTCAATCCCCAGAAAGCAAGCTCCCTTTTTGTTAAGGTTTTGATTCCCTCGATCTAACCATGCTGTATTTTAACATGACTATTGCTACTAGTTTTGTACCTACGTCTCTCATCTAAATAGCTATATACAGAGCTAAAGTTTTATGTTTGCTACATGAATCAAGCTTCATCTGTAATTCATTGTGCATGATCTCTGTGTCAGCATTTTGACAGTTTTCGTGGTCCAATTGTGTATCTTCATATAATACAGAACACAATACATTCCATCTGACATAGTGTGTTGAGCCAGATGACATGTATGTTTATACCAAGATACCTTTTCCTAAGAACGGGACACTGTAATGTTCATATCTAACAACTAAAGTCTAACAACCTGTTGTTGTGCTTTCCCAAAAAATATTTTGATTACGTCATTGTAACTAAACATTCCAGGGTCTATTACTAGCTCATAGCTAAATGTCCTGACCAAGGATCAGTGATCATACTGTATCGGAAGTCCACGTGTTTGTTTGGACCTAAACAATGTATGTACAATAACATGATAAATATGTGTGTACTTCTTGGAAGTATTTATCAGGTGTTTTAGGGGTTTAGATCATGCCATTCATACCTTGAACCATCCAAATGGTGTATGTGTTTGGGGGGAAATGAGGATAAACCATTAAATATGGAGAATAAATACATGTACACTTCCATGGAATTTTAGTGAAAAAAATATCCGTTTTTTCCGACGTGTCGATCATTTGTACACCCACCAACAAAGTTATTTCCGCAGCAAGACGGTTAGATGTGGTCAATACTTCGATATAGTTCAATCCTTCTTGTATAAACCATTATAACAAATTATGTGCTACTGTCCATCATAAGAGGGACAATCCTTCATTTGGATAAGAGATACTATAAACAGCAACATTTTAAATACTGAAATGGGAATCAAAGTGAACTAAATACACATTCAGTTCTTTTGAACAGTAATATAAGAACAAAAAGACTATCCCTCATATAAATGTGTGTGCCAAACGTGTTAGAAAGCCCAATGATTCACTCTACTTCTACTTCTATATGGTAATGACCAGCTTCAATAAATTGAAGATAATGTCATGAGGGAGAAAGAGATTTAGTCGATATCCAAAAAGATATAGATTTAATTTTGAGGGTACAGTGTACTGTATAATGTCTATCAGGATACATATAAGTCCAACTCATGTCATTCTTCTCATGGCTTGAATATATCTCTTTCTCTTCATCTCGGGATTGAAATTTAACCGAGTATTGATATGACATCGTCTGATAATATAAAGTTCCATATACAGTGCAGAAAAGCTGTTCTCAGGCCTGTGTGGACACGCCCCCGCTTTAGGAGATTGCCGCAACAGTAATACATGATGAGTGCATATATAGTAATGTGATAGTTGAAATGAGAAATTTGCTACAGTTAGGAAACAATGACATTCTTATTGGGGCTAAATATGAATCTTACCGACTTTATAATTAATACCACCAATCTTCTTCAGGAAGAAGTGAAAAGTGAAAGTAGGAATGGGAAGGCCTACATTCGTGATTTTTTTTTAATCTCATAATTTAACAAATTAAACTTTACAGTTAAATGAGGAATCATTCAAAATAGACCCAAATATGTATTTCAGTCAATTAAAAAAGATCAAACATTCTACAGTATACTTAAAATATTTCATAATATTACTAGTACTACTGAAAAATTGGCTGAGGAAAAGACATTTTATCCGAAGTTTAGTCAACCCAATGTATGATACTTTCGGAACTCTCGGGACTTTTCATGACTTGGCAGGTTCGAAAAGCCATTTCCCAATTTCAGTATTCACAGTCACGGGTTTACATATTCCTGATTAAGCAAAGGTAAGCCAACCTTGAACTATTGACTGATTTACTGTCATTAAAGCAAATTTAGTGAGTGTGAAATAAACTGAATATGTTACAGACAATTTCAGGTACTTAAATCTCTGACGTAACCCTAATCTGAGACCGTGTGGTAATAAGTAATTACGTCCTATTGTAAACAGGTAAATAACGTTACACTTTAGAAAATGGAAGCACAGTTCGAGCAAGCTACATATGACACATGCACACACTAAGAGCGAGTTTGAGTTTCAAGGAACTTTTGGTGGTATCACGTTTAACTTTCTGAGGGTACCAAAGAGACTCAACACATGATACAAATGTGTAAACATGAGTCATGACAAGTCTGTCAACTTGGTAGCTTGATAGCTGTTTAGATACTATTTAGATACATGTTAGCCTGCAACACATTTACTGACATGTTAATTAGTGGCTATTTACTAGGCCTATAAATCAATAGCTGAATGTCTTTTTATTAATTATAATTAAATATTCAACAGAATTTATCAAGTTATACCTGATTTTAAAACTTCTTTTTAGTCAGATCATCACGTCTATTGAGGGGATTGTCACTTGTTTTTGAGAATTTCTCTGTTTACATGGACAAAATATCCGGCTTTACATAGACATTGAAAAAAGGAGATGTCAACTGCTTTGTAGCAATTGTTGCCAGAAAGATGATATACCATTTTAGAAACATATTCACATATTTAGTAAAAACAAACATACAATGTATATATAATGTGCACAAAAACAAAAATTGTTATTTTAATTCTCTTGTTTCTTTTTAAAAATATATTCCATTGTTTTAATCACACTCATAGTTTATAGTGCAAGTTACTGCCAGGCAAAATACCTGTAAGTGCAATCTACAAAAAGATGTACATACCAAAGATTCACTTGACCATGATTGCCTGGAATGTAGCCCTGTCAGTGGTACATTTTGTGAACATATTTGTCCCTTTCTAAAGGGACACGCTTACAAATAAGGGATGGTCCCTAATATCGTCGCAATAATCTGTTAATCATAATTGTAATTATATTCCCTCCATCATGGATCATTGTTTTATTCCAGGTAAACAAAAGAAGATAAATACATTTGTTTTTGAAAAAAATATCTTTGGTCAAAGACTAGATATCTGGTAAAAATATGTATACATAACATCTACAAAGATAAAGTATGATATATATGGAAAATTATGTTTGGATAAAAAACATTTTACAGAATGACATTGTTTGAAAGATGGAAGCTGAGGTGAAGTCTGACAGTCCAAAGGGTCCAGACCCTGTGGGAGCCACAGAGACCATACAGGAGGGGTTGTCATTCCTCCGTGAACATGAACCCCTTGAGGAGTTGCTGTCACAGATTCCACGGAAGGCCCAGAAGGGGATACTCATCCAGTGTGACCTTGTTCTCACCTGTATTGATGCCAACGAGGACTTTATAGCACTTGGTTCTAACGTTGGCCTTGTTTTTGTGTTTGACCAGAAAAAACGTACTGTAGAACACAAACTCAGGACAGAGGTAAGCTCCAGGATGAGCCATATATTGACCTCCTATATTATAGTGGCATAAACATTGCATCACATTTAAAGCCAAACATGTATATATCATAAGCTTTGTTTCTGTTTTAAGTTGTTGATCACATTATTTTGCTCAAAATCTTTTACTCGTTTGATATTTCAATTACACGATGTGTTCTTTGTTAGGTACTACCTGGTTAAATGGTTAGCTATTGGCATATGATAGTGGAACATCTTTAATCAAGTCGGGAATAAGCTGAAAATCCATCGAATACAGGAAGCTAGTAGTCCTGTATCTACTGTTTTCTCAATCCAGAAAGCTTAACATTTCTGCACATACCTTGATCATGTAGATTATTGCAACATCCTATGTTCATTTTTTGGAATTAAATAATGTCAAAAAATTAAATTTTATGTTGGTAACAAAAATATGTTTTAAAGCAGATATTTTGAATTTCCTTTTCAGTCCAACAATGACACAATAAGTGTAGTACAGCTACATAAGGGGTACGACAGCCATGTTGCCATGGGAAC
This sequence comes from Chlamys rubida, assembly GCA_032359455.1. NCBI lineage: Eukaryota > Metazoa > Mollusca > Bivalvia > Pectinida > Pectinidae > Chlamys > Chlamys rubida. The sequence goes on along the minus strand of JAUMHH010156500.1, from coordinate 7,785 downwards.
AAACGGTGGTATTGTTTACATTTTCCAGTTGCCATCATCATTACCAGGACAGAATAAACAGGTTAGTAACGATTATTTTCATACCAGTAATTTCAGAGATTTTTGAAATTTGATAAAAAAAACATCTTAATTTGGTGATATCTGATTTCCCTGATGGCCAAAATATTTGTATTACGTATGTGTGACAGTTATACATAATATAATGATATGATGTGTGGCAATTAAGGCATTCCAAACTGTTTTACTACATTGTATACCACATTTCGGATGTTATCATTCTCCCTATATTTCCAAAAGTTTTCATTCTTGTTAGACTTTGCCCTACAGCTCCAGCAGTTTGTAGTCCAGTATTTACTATGTAGACTTTAACCTACAGCTCTAGCTGTTTGTGATCCAGTATTTACTATGTAGACTTTAACCTACAGCTATAGCAGTTTGTAGTCCAGTGTCTATCATGTAAACTTTGCCTTACAGCTTCAGCAGTTTGTGGTCCAGAATCTGCACCACAGCAGTGTGACCAGTCTGGCCTGGAGCCTAAATGGGATGAAGCTGTTCAGTGGTGACAGGAAAGGCCTCGTAGTCTGTACAGATGTAGACTTTTACGAGGTACAAAAAATATAAAAATAACAGAGACTTTGACTATTATGTTAGTCCTTCTGTACATTCAAACTTATAAGGCTTGTATGCAGGTTTAACTTACTGATTCATTGGGGTGATTTTTGTTTCAAACAGCTAACTTTGACAACAGTTTCAATTTTTTTTACAGTTGTGCACAAATGTTCCTTCCTATATTTACATTTCCGTTTATGCTAAAACTTTCCATAAATCTAATCCCTATGAGCAACGACCACTTTTCCATATAAAAATGTGCTATATGTTTGACATACCCTGTACTTAACATGATTAATGTAAGTTAGTGTAAACTGATGCAAGCAGTATGTCATATACCTGTACAGAAACAGTGTGGTTCAAGCATATCACTAGAGGAGAAACAGTCGGAGATTGTTCAGCTCCATCATGCTCACAAGTCATTGCTGGTTTCCACGCTTCACCGTTCCTTCGTCTACAGGCCCCATCTTCCTGACACCAAACTGACACAAGTTGGCAAAAAGGACAGGAAAATGTAAGTGTCTGTTTAAAAACTTTTGAGTTTGATATAGATAGAACCTTATAAATGTTTAAATCTAACCATAAAGTTTTCCTCTACAAAACAACTATACATGTACTTGTGTCAGGTGTTTAATGGTAAAATCAACCCTATATAATCCCAAAGCCTGATATGGATTCGACTTCTAACTATGTCTCACTGTATACTGTATTGAGGGCAGCACCCAATCATTACTTTTGTTGTGCTCTCTTCCAGAATTCATTACTTGTTCTTCTACATATCCAAAATATTTATGTAACATTTGGCGTGATCAATGGAAATGAGGTATACCCAATCATCAGCATCTATTTGCTATGTTAACTTAATGTACTCTAAAGGAAAAGCATTTACACCAATTGAGCAGACTGGCATTTGTTTGTTTCTTACAGATTGGGTAATTATGGGGCCTGTTTCATCCCCGGCCTGTGTAAACCTGAACATGCACAGCTGTATGCTGCCCGTCCAGGTCTACGTGTTTGGAAAGCGGGAATCGATGGCATTGTCCTGAACACTAACTTGTTTAAAGACTTGTTGTCCCAGCCCCATCGTAACATCCCCATAATTCCATATGAAGGTCAGACACGAACTCAGCTGAAATCGTCTGACCAACAGTTCGGGACACTTCTCCTGTACCGGGACAAGTACTTGGTGACCTGGTCTAGCAGCCATCTGTACCTGCTGAACCCTGACAACAACACTGTTGTGGCCAGCCAGGCACGACTCGGCGTCCTTGTAGGAGTCGCAGCCACAGAGGATGATCTTTTTATCTTACGTAGAAACACAAGCAGAAATGTAGTGAGACTGGGTTTGAAGCCTCTAGCTAAACAAGGTAATTTGTTTGAGAGATATTTTTCGCTGGTATATTTATGAATTAACTGTTTCATGAGGAATATTCATCTGATTTGTGACAGAATAGATACATGTATATTACAGTAATCAGAGATATGTATTAATACATTCTCTGTTACCCAATATTTTCATTAAATTCTACTGATTTCAGATGATAACCCTCTCACCTATGTAACTTTGGTAAACTCTACCATGCATTGATCTGGATGAGTCCATTTTGGTCTACAGTGGTGAAAGGGTTAATGAATTACCATCAATATGTTTGATAGCAACACCCAGCTAGTTTGAGTTAACATAGTTTCACTGTTTAAGGAATTAACGGACACACTACAGGTGATATATTTATAATCTGAAAAATCACCCCAATAATGTTTTGATAACCTGGACTTTTGTCTTCGAGTTTTCCATGTCAGTCTAAAATCTGATGCATGAAATTGTTATCCCCAGAGAGTGTGTACGAACGACTTGTCAGGGAGAGACAGCTGGCAGCTGATGCTGTGAAGGATAAATACCTGCAGCAAGGCAGTACAGATAACACTAGAGACCCAGATGTCAGGCCTAGGTCGGACAAACCGTCCAAGTCTCCACTCAAGTTCCTTCAGGAGAATGTCCTGGACAAGTTTAAGGTGTTGGACAAAGTAGCAGGAAAAGGGGGAGATAATTCTGTGTCTCATCTCGTCTCCTCTATGGACCGATTTGGACATAACGATGAGGTGGATGGAGGTCACTCTCAAGAAATTGATAGATCACAAATAACTGGTCACAAAATGTCACGTGACAGTGATAGCCCTAGTCCCAGTAAAACATTACCACCCGTTGTTCAGTTAGATTCTCCAGACCTTCTCACAATTGAAATATTTTCAGGTATACCTCCAAAAACAGAAAATTTCTCCAGTGCAAAAACTTATACTTACAAATCTAGTCCTTATAAGGGGAGGTTTAATCCATTCTCAAGCGATTCTGTGTCAGACACTGAAGCAGAAGAGATCTGTACGGATCAAATTGGCACAATGGGAAAGACAACAATTCTGAAGTGTGAGGAGAAGGGAGATAAGCGGGATGCTGTGTCACAGAATAGTGAGAATACCATTCTACCTGAGGAGCCTAAAAGTCCCCAACCAAAATTCATGATTGAAAAACTTGATAAAGTCCTGAAAAATGAGACTCCCTCTGATGATATTGTGTTCGCTCATAAACAAAAGATTAAAGGAAAGAAAAGGAGAAAACCTGCTAAAGAAAAAGATGGTATGTATGGTGTAAAACTCATTACAATTATATAATGAGACGGAGATAAAAACCATAAGCAACTATTATGTGTAAAGGAATCTGTTTAGCTCTAAACTTTTTCCCCAGAACTGCTTGCTCATATTTTATTGATGAGCTGACATCAGTGACCTTTGGCCTTTTCACTAATTATTCCATATATTTTGTAAATTATTAAAAAAAAAAATGAGCATTTTTATGTAATCTACACTATTTTTATTTCACATGAAATACATTTTTATTGGCATCATTTACAAAAATCAAATCAACAATTTTTTTTTAAAAAGATTTTGTTGAGGAACTCTTTCATTGCATTTGGTCATGACTTACGTTCATAGTTATGCCGCACTGAAAATCATCTTAGATCAAGGTGATCTTTGAAAAGCCTTCAAGGTAGTTACACACCCCAATGTGTGAATTTTATGTTTCAAGATAGAAATTAAAATAAATGTTTATGGAGTATGTGTGAGTTCTAAGAAAACCTATAACTTAAGATTGCAAAGATAACGTAGTTGCGATACAAACCAAATGATCACGTCTGGACTACCTCATGCATGATAAAATTTGATGCACTTTGCTTTTAAAAATATTTCCTTCAACATCTGCCTCTAGTTACTTGTTTTTTGTTTGCAGATGAAGCAGAATCTCAGACAAATGAAGTTGAAGTCACACCTGTGAACACTGACGTCCAGACAGAGGTCAAACAGGAGGACGAATCGCCCAGGTCCGTCAGTCCGGACAGTAAGTCTGAGGAGCCTGTTGGTGAACCACTCAACATGGACGAACCCGAGGATGCAGACAAATTCAGAGAAATATCCAGAGAGCTGGAGTCATTTGAGAGAACTTTGACAGATCTTCCTGGTCATTTAATTCAGACCCAGAATACAACGAAGACTGAGGAGAATGTGCAAGAGGAAGGACATCAAGATATTGTGAACAAAAACACTACTGCTGGAAGACAAAAAACTGATGGCAATTCTTCAGGAGTTAAAAGTGAGGGGACCCAACCAAGTGTTATACCAGCAGTGGTAGACACTAGTGATCACACTGTAACAGGTATCCTGGCTGATGGCCATGGATCAGCGAGTGTGGTACAAGGTATGTCAGCCGTGCAGATTGTTCAGAGTGCCAATACTAATACTGAACAGTCAAAGGAGAAGTGTGAGACTACCAAATGTGTTAAAAACAAGGAGGTAAACTTGTCACACTCTTCTAGTGAAATGGTGGCACCCGTTACTTTTCCAGACTCTTCTGGTGTAAACCTGACTCCCAGTTCATTGCTAGACTCTTCTGGTACAACTGTGAAACCCAGAACAATTTCAGGTTCCAGGGAAGTGCCCATCACTAAGAGTCCCTTGGCCCTGATCGAGTCAGAGGAGGAGGATAGCATCTATTCACAAAAGAAGAATGACACCTCTCAGGAATGTGTTAAGGATAAGATGGATGATCTGGTAAATGATACAAGACAATATTTTTCCTATAAGACTCCAGATGCATCAATTGAAGATATTTATGGGAAAACAGGGGGACTGACTCCTTCTCCATCAGAGTCACAGAAGGGCGTACCATCTTCAGCGGTGAAAGGTGTCAAGGGAGCAGTAAAGCAAGCAGTAGAGGCAGCTGATGCTTGTGAGACTTTATCAAAGTCTCTGATCAACAATTGGACAGAGGCAACAACGGGAGGAAACCTGTGGAGTCTGGCTATCAGTAACAGTCACGTGTGGGTGGCGGACAAGAGTTGTAACGTGTACTACTCCAGTCTACAGGTGGACCACCCCAAGTGGCAGAAGATTAAAGACTATGGCCATCAGATCGCGGTTTCAAGGTCTGGGTATATCATATGGCGCCTCTACAAGAACACTGTTTATGCAGGAACTAAAATTACCCCCCGACATCCAGAGGGCTTGAAGTGGGTGGAGGCTGTGCGCAATGTACAGTTTGTGGCTGTAGACAACAACTGTGCTTGGTAAGACTATGTAGATTAGCCAGGCCAAGGGCAAGATAAGAGATTTTAAGAAACCTTCATGCCCAAGGGTGTAGGATAGGGAAGTTCCATCCAAGGGGTTTTCAAATTGGGTTTGCACCTATTTGAAAATCCTGAGTGTGGAAATTCCTTCCCCTGTACCCTTTGCCATGAAAGATTAATTGTTTTTATTTACTGATGTATGTGGCAGTTGGCAATGAAGTTGATCACCTGTGTTCAACATAATGATTTTCAAGTTATCAAATATTGTTTGAGTATCATGCACATTCTTTCTGTTTAGTTTTCATTATTGTGTATAATCCAACCCTTTCCCATGCTGAATAAGGAGCTTGCATTCATTTTCATGCTGAATACGAAAAAAAAAACGTTAGCGTGAAAGAAACATCATTAAAAAGTTAACATCAAGCTCTACACTTGATTAGATTCAAGTGGTCAAAGCGGTCAAGGTTAAAGGGTTAAAGATCACACTTGACTACTTTGGACATGCATTAATTCATGTCTAGAGAAGTTTTAAATGTATTACAAATAACCATTATTGTTGAAAGAAGAAAGACAGTGATACATCTATGAATATAAGTTAAACTTACAACACAGAGTTACCAAAGATGCAGGTTGATGAAGACTGTGGACGTGTTTTACGGTCTCCATCAGGATCTAACAGGGAAAGATGCTTTCCTTTGTGTGATATGAAGGTCGATATTTTTTATTATGCTCATTAAAGTGTCGTTTGGTTTTGTTGTCACTATCTGAGTTCTCCATGTGATAACAGGACATTACTTGAATTTGACTTAGATTTACATGGCGGGTGTCGTCGATGAAGCAGAAGACGCTTACCCTTCCTGAACACCTGGTCTTATTCCCCTTGTACTTTTTCAAGGATCTCCATGTTAATCTTTCCTTTGTTCATATTTTGTCCTAGTTTTATCAATTTTTGGTTGGAATTGAGGTTTTGTTGACACTTTTGTATTTTCTTGTTATTTATTGTTTATGAAAGATTTATTCAGATTTGCCCAAGTAAGTGAGAGTTGATGGTAAGTTGTTATATATCCAGGTATATAAAGATTACTGGGGAGGTGATGATACAGAGTGGACTGTCCAAGGAACGGCCATGTTTCAAATCCAGCATTGTCCCAGGAGATGAATTGCTCAGGTTCAGACAGGTGGTTTGTCAGGACAGAGTTGTGTGGGCAGTGACCGACGAATGCAAGCTGATGTACCGACTTGGGGTCAGTGATCAGTGTCCGGAGGGCAAGACCTGGCAGTTCAATGAACAGTATGTGTTGTGTTAACCAAAGTATCTGGAGAGGAAAGCCTGTTTGCTCAATAGCAAAAAAAGTGTAAACATAGGGGCCTTTCCCATTTAAGTGAAGGAATACAAGTGTATACTTATATACCTAGAGGTTACAGTATAAAGATGGCTGGAAATAAACACTGTACAAGGTTTACTTGTAGTTCAAATGAATCAGAATATAAAAACCAGTAAATCAACTAAAACACTTGATTGTTTTAATTTATGTCTCCAAGAGGTCTCTGCACTCAATGTTTATCTAGAAAAAGAACTTGTAATATATGTACAATATATACAAATGTACTAGGTTTTCCTTCTTGTTTTGGGTACTTCATCGAAGAACCGTGTGACTGTGTGAACTGTTGGTTGATAATCATTTCTGTGTATATATTAGGTCTGACTATGTTGTGTTGTAGTGTTGGGGAGGATGTTCTGTTCTCCTATGTGGCCCTTGGAGATAAGGGTGTAGGGTGGGGAATTGACCTCCTGGGCAGGATCTTGTTCATAGCAGGAGTATCGAAGGATACACCCATGGGCCAGGAGTGTTGGTGGCAGGTATGTTACAAATCTTACCCTGAAGTGGACTCCATGTTCAGTGTAGATTATACCTAAGTGAGCTTTCCCAAAGATAAAGTTCCTGTTCCTAGAGATCTCCGGTAAATAGGAAGAGATCACCCAGACAACTCAATATCTCTAGATCTGTTAACACCTATATGAAATATAAACTTCATTTAATTTTACAACAATTATGAAACAAGTTAGATAACTCTTGTTTTCCTGGATGTTAGCACGTAGGGGTCTTAATGTGGGAGGAAACAGTGGTACCCAGAGAAAGGCGAGTGCGCTATCCACTGCCCCACCTGACCACCAGAACACCTATATATAGCTTTGCTGACCACCTGACCACCTGACCACCTGACCACCTGACCACCAGAGCACCTATATATAGCTTTGCTGATTGTACCAATGGTCCTTCAACTGGTACAGTCACTCCCCAGCAACTTAAGTTAACCAGTTTTACCTAAATTTTTACCTAAATTATATACATGTTTATAACAAACCTGAAGGAATCTAAGAATCAGTTTGCTAATGTAGCGTAGGGTTCTCAATATACAACACTCCAGGCCGTTTCAATTCAATGATACGTTTATTCCGTGGACAATAAACCTATATAATTAATAAAGATACATAATCACTCATACATCGTTCAACCTATGTAATAATGGATATATATACAATATGAAATGTGACGAA
>JAUMHH010156489.1:0-18330 GCA_032359455.1 Chlamys rubida | reverse complement strand
CCAGATGTAACCTAGTTACCGGTATAACTCTAGTTTAGCAATCCAACATAACCAAGTAAACAGACCTAACCTAGTTACTGGTATAACTCTAGTCTAGCTATCCAACATAACCCTTTAACCAGACCTAACCTAGTTACTGGTATATACTCTAGTTTAGTTATCCAACATAACCAAGTAAACAGACCTAACCTAGTTACCGGTATAACTCTAGTCTAACTATCCAACATAACCCTTTAACCTGACCTAACCTAGTTACTGGTATAACTCTAGTCTAGCTATCCAACATAACCAAGTAAACAGACCTAACCTAGTTACCGGTATAACTCTAGTCTAGCTATCCAACATAACCCTTTAACCAGACCTAACCTAGTTACTGGTATATACTCTAATCTAGTTATCCAACATAACCAAGTAAACAGACCTAACCTAGTTACTGGTATAACTCTAGTCTAGCTATCCAACATAACCTATTAACCAGATGTAACCTAGTTACCGGTATAACTCTAGTTTAGCAATCCAACATAACCAAGTAAACAGACCTAACCTAGTTATCTGGTATAACTCTAGTCTAGCTATCCAACATAACCAAGTAAACAGACCTAACCTAGTTACCTGGTATAACACTAGTCTAGTTATCCAACATAACCCTTTAACCAGACCTAACCTAGTTTAACCTGGTATAACTCTAGTCTAGTTATCCAACATAACCCAGTAACCAGACCAAACCTAGTTACCTGGTATAACTCTAGTCTAGTTATCCAACATAACCCTTTAACCAGACCTAACCTAGTTACCTGGTATAACACTAGTCTAGTTATCCAACATAACCCTTTAACCAGACCAGTTAGTTATACTCTAGTGGAGATACCAGACATAACCCAGTAGATAGACCTATACTTTGAAATTAGTTTTCTGATATCTTCCCCTCCCACATGTAACACGTACTCATCTGTGCCCGGTGTACTGTATATAAACATATAATGAGTCTTTGATCGTGTATTGCCAGGCCATAACAGCCAATTAAACATGCCTTGTCTGTGGACAATCACACAATTAACACTATCAGCCAGCCAATTACCTCTACTTTGTGTTCATTATGTAATGTTACTGCAGTACTCAGCAGACATTATATATATATAGGATCTTACATCATGCAGTTCCCATTTTATACAAGGTTTCTAAAAGCAAATCTTAAGAATTTACCTGCAGAAAACTAAAATGAAAAATTTCTGACCATGTTTCATTTAATACAAGATTCTTTCTATCACATGATCAAGACTTATTTTGATATTCCACAACAAAACAAAAAGTCTTCTATGTTATCTTTTTGGTTTAGTCTAAATTTTCACTATCTTGAAAATATAATCTGGATCGAGGTTTTGATCTAATTTTGACATCACTTTATTATCAATTTGATGATGTCAGATTATAAGTCATTTTGTAAAAGCTTGTGTACAGAATGTGGTTGGGGATGGGGAGGAAATGTATATGTTTGATAAACTACTGTTGTTTTTGTTTTGTTGTGATTTTATACAAAAGAGAGCAATAAATTAACCTTACTGCGCCCAGAAATCTCGAAACTGACTAGACAAATATGCTCCACGACAGCGCTACCTCCTATCATGGACACTCAATCCAATCCCCAGATCTATTTCAACAGCAATAAATGTTGTTTTCTTTCAATCTGCATAAACAAAATAGATACTTCTAATACATACATACATTTGTATGTACTTCCATTCCTGTAATGGTTGTTGAATGGCTTATCTCACGTCTGTGACAACAGAAGTCATATTTGTCAGGGTCTTCCTACAGGACATAAAATGGACAACGGTGATGTATGAGTCTGGGTTAAAATTGGCTGACCGCTGTTTGTCACAATAGACTGACCGTCAGGTATATAAATAACACAAGGTATGACAATGAGTTGACCACCAGGTATATAATTCTGACTGCCAGGTGAGAAGTGCCCCATTACTGGGGTGTGAACAGGGCTCCTCCTTTACACCCTGTTTATGGTGGTTTTATAGATTATTGTAGCTTTAATCACTGTTCACTGAATGACCTTTGTGTGGTCAGTCTGGTCTATGTACTGGTCAGTCTGGTCAATGTACTCAGGTCAGTCTGATCTGTACCTATTCAGTCATTCTGATCTATGAACTTGTCAGTGTTGATCAGGCTACATGTATAAGTGTATAAGCTTGTGACAATCATCTTTATTGGGCTTTATGTTTTTGATTTCAATGTTTGAGGTATTAAAAAGAATAAAATGCATACCATCAAAACTGTACAATATTAGCTCAATAAGTCAATTAGTTTAATTTATTTTATGTATAACACTGAGAATCCTCTAGTGAATATTAACATCTTTTTGCAATGCATGCTAATTATTGCTAATATTGTACAATGCCAAGCAGCAATACAGTGTACATTCAAGTTTAAAAAGTCCACTAGTGAATTGAAACAGTCGTTCCCTTTCTTTCATCTGTTAGCAAAGCTGTAAATCTTCCTCATCATCCTTGGAATGAAAAAGTAATTCTTAAGATACATTTTTTACATTGTGCAACTAACGATCCATTCGTCATACAATTCTAGATGCTGTCTTATTTGTTCACCCCCAACAATGTGCAGAGTATATCATCAATAGGCTAGGCCAGACAGTCTTTAGAAATGGAATAACAAGTATTATTCTTAGCCGCAAACTTACTGAGACAGACAGCATTCTTCTTAAACCTTTTACTATTAAAAAAACCACCTCAAAAACATTAAAATTCTAAAACTTGAAATACAATGAAAAACCGTCTTCATCAATATAATTAGGGGTCAGATAAGACAGCGAATATATATAGGTTTTATATATTAAGACAGAATTCAGTATTAATTTCTAATGGAACATTGACGAAATCATGTCAGATTACAGGATGTCCTTAAAGTCAGGCATCATTAAAAACAGGTTTTACAGCATGCTTTCTGTTCACAATTAATATCGGGAGTAAAACTAACATGTCAGGATTTTGTTTCTGCAAATGTTTGGAGAATTCTTCAACGTGGTACATTAATGTATAGATGACTAAAGGGGAGTGATGTGGGTAATTGAATTGTTATTTGTCCCTTCCCGCCTATAAATATCACCCAGACTGACAACCCCACATTACAACAGAAAATGTGGTCTGTAATTTACAGTGCATTAGCTAATTAAAACAATGCTAATTTGCGGCATGATGGCTAAGCTGAGGCAGTGAGACTGCTCCCAGTCGTTTCTGAGACCAGGTGTTCAAAGCCTTGTCATCTTAACATCAGATTGGTGCAAATTTTCTGTGCTGGCATATATCTTGAAATACATGTATGTATATATATACAGAAATATTTAAGAAAACTGCATGCATAGGAATTCAAAATACTCATTTGTAGACAAGAAACACCCAAACATTGTATACAGTTGTAATTAAAAAAAAAAGCAGTTTGAAAAGAAAACTTGAAAATTTCAATTATGATTGTACCACTTAAAAGCAGTATCCTAATGCATGCACATCTAAGTTTTTTTTTATGTGAAACAATATATGGACTTTGTACAGCACATTGACACAATAAACAGATAACTGTGTTAATTATAATGATTTTTAAGAGAAATTTTGTCATTGTGTAAAAATATATAATTATGTTGAATTGTATTTTTTACAGAAATTATCCAACTCTTTTAGAAGCAGCATATATACATCTTAATTTCATATCAATTCAAATACATTTCAATGACTGTATCTATTTTTCTATTTTTGATTACCGTAGACTGAAAACTAAACAAGTTTGATTTAACACCACATAATGAAAACTGTGGTGAGGAAATTTCTTACTGATGGAAATTATTAAGTGATATGTCAATTAGAAGCAGACAAGGGCACATCACTCTAAGTGATATAAACCACAATGAACTCTTCAGGTTACGAAGATACAAATCCATGCTGGGTTCGCTCAATCTTAGGCTAACCAAACTTTACAGTCCAGGTTACAAGCCCCTTAAACAACATTCCTCCACACTTGTGTATATGCAGCGAGGCAATTTGTTAAAAACCTCAAACTTACCACATTAGAACACACTTAAGCACACACAATATATATACACTCCTCCGGATCTGAAGTACTACCTACTCAGCCCGTAACTACCATCCTCTACAATAAGGCTGAATTCTGCAATCAGTGTAATGAGTTTCCAACATGAACTTCTTCATCTTATAATGCACAATATGGCACATTTGAATGAATCTTGAAATGCTTTTGCTGTTTTTTTTTGTTTTTTTTTTACAAATTGCGTTCCACAAGCTAAAGCACGTCTCAAGAGCTGTTTTAGAATATGGCCTCTGGTTTAAAGTTTAATGCCTTATAGTATATATATAGATTTAAATGTGGAAATACAACGAAGGCCAAGCAGCAAGTACCAGTTCCAAAATGACAACTATGGTATTTTAACCCTTTCACCCCTAGGTAACTTCAGTAGACTCTACCATACTTTGATCTGGATGAGTCCATTATGATCTACAGGTGAAAGGGTTAACAAGTGTGGTAAGCCAATGAAGTGTCTACAGTATCAGTACAAGTTCAGCAGTGCTGGATTTGGACTGAACATTAGCTGTATTTTAGCACAGCTGGAAGTCGTCTCTATATCTGCAGCATTGCTGTATTTGGTTTGTAATGAATCTGTACAATTGCAGTAGACTGTATACTGCTGGATTTGATGTGTATACACATAACTTCCAACAGTGTTTCCTGTCACAGAATGGAAGTAGGAGACATAAATGAAGCACTGCCAGAGTTTGTTTTTAACCCCTTCGATCACCACTTTAGACCATAATGGACTCATCCATATCAATGCATGGTAGAGTCTACTAAAGTTACATAGGGTGAAGTAAAAGGGTTGGTAAGGAACTCTAAACCTAGAATTGATTCTGACACTATAATTGTATGGCAAGGGCAAGGCAGGTCAACAGAGACCAGGTCAAAAGACTTTCTTGACCTGTGACATATTCTGTGATTTCCACCAAGCTGACTTCAATTTCTCGTTTATCAGGTGTTCAGCTACCCCTACTTCAGGTTAAATAGAGATATGAAGACAAATACAAAACAGACCTCCGATTAAGGAAAGTCAACAATTAAATGTCCATTCATCTCTATGTATTTGTGACACTTTCCTAGCTGATAATCTTGTTGGAAATGAAAGTTAAACAGGCATACATGATATTATTGAAGGACTGGTGTTTATATCCATATAATTGTACTGTTCCGTCTGTTTTTAAACTTCAGCTAAATGTTTAAGGCAAAAGAAAACTTAGTTCTGAGACTGTCACCTTTATAGCAAAGTGTCTGTAAAAAGCAGATATAGCCTGAAGTAAGTGAAAGCAACCTTTCTATAGAGAGCACAAGCTGACCTTCTTCAGTCTTGTGTCAAATTAACTCATTCACCCCTGAAGACACATTAGAACTCTTCCAATTCAAAGGTTGGCATACCTCATTATAAAATTTCTGGGTAAATTAGTTAAAGGTCAAAAGCATTTTTTCCCTTCCAAATTTCATAAATATATCAATATGTTTTCCAGTCAATTTTTATAAAGCCAGTTGTAATACTAATGACATTTTTATCATCAGGAGAACTGTCTGAATTTTTCTCTGATATTAATTGCATAACTTTACACTGACTAGTTTCCGAGATATGACAAGTTAACCTTGAAATAAATATTGAATGTTAAATTTTGCTTAGAAAAGGGACGAAATGACATAACAGATTGATAAATCTATATGCCAATCTCTTGAGTTCTATACATTTATAAAATTTCTGGAGGGACCCATAAAAACTCTTTTAGATTGATCGCTGATAAAGGGCACTGATTTTGAACATCTGTATCAAAACTTGTCTATAAGCTTAATAAAGGGCACATATTGAACTTGCGTTTAATTGCCACGTCAACAATTTCTTAGTACGACCCTGTTATAAAAGGTACCTTGTGTTCACAGCATTTTTAATGGTCTTTCATGTTTCCTGCTAGAATTGCATGCATGCGTCACATAAACAATTTAATGCTTTTTCTATACAAAAGCCACTGCTTTGACATCAATTAACTTTAGTTTGAGTAATCAAATTGATGAACTTTTAATCCATTGACATTTGAATAAACAGCAACCAATTCAAACCCTTCATGTCATGGAGCTGGTGCTGACAGCGACAATAACGGCAATGAATTTGTTTCAGGCATTGAACTTCATTGCAGAAGTGAAACCGTGTGCTCCAAAAAGGTTAAGCATTTCCTACACCCCGTGGGACAGGTAAGGCCCTATGTCCTCCGGATCCTCACATGTCCCGTGAAGTGGCCGAGTTGGTTACCAAGAGACTTCCTGAGGCATGCTCCTTCCTCTGATGCATGATGCTGCACACCCGTTCGGGCGATCATTAGGAGCATGTCAATCTCACTGGAGAGGCCTCAGCGTGTACTTTGCTCTTTGAGTCGTTTGTTCAAAGGATCACAACGTCAATAAAATGTCAGAATAATCAAACACATGACATTGATTAAAGCATTCAATTAGATTTAGCAGAAATCAATAACGGTTTGACCATTGGGGAAGTCGCCCCGGACGTATTCCTGCATTATAGTGTGGAGACATGAAAAGTGCGTACTGTAATAAAAAGAAGAGTTACTACCACACAATAACTTACCACTAGAGTTATAGCGTTAAGTCATGAACAGTAGCCAAAAGGCATGAGTTACTAACAAAATCTATGATCTCTATCAAAACCATGTCTTATTATAGTCACTTAGGTTTTATAGATGATTTGTTGATCTACTATAATAATGTAGGGAGCCCCAACACTTTCCTACAGTATATGCTTGCATTGAAAAGTTATTTCCAGTAAATTCTATGATATCCCCTTTATATTCATCCAATTACATTTTCTTTGTCGTCCTTTTTAGGAATTTAATAATTTTGAAATTATCCCCATAAAAGTTCAATGTTTCTTGTCTTTAAATCTTCTTTTTTAGTTCCACAAGTTGCAAAGTTGATTACGCATTAAAAAAAACTTGATAAAAAGTTGATAAATTATACTAATATACTTCTAGTGAAAATCAAGTAATCTGATTAATGGAGACAAATTTTTCATTTCACACTTTCACATCCGCTTTATGATATTGAGTCCATGGAAATTGGAAGGGTACTGCTTCCCAGCGCTCTAGCAACGTGTGACCGTGCAAAATAGTGACAGCCCAGCGCAAAGAAGACACGCGTACGGTTCGTTTCAGCCGCCAAAAAATTGTTGACCAGGGTATCACTGTCACCCGAAAAGAGAAGCCACGGGTGACAGTGATATCCTTGGGGTAACCTAGGCACCGTCACATTCGAATATATATTGTCACATTAATGTATTGACAAGTCCATTTCATGACCTTATGTATTAGTAATGACCTCTAATATGCTAGCACTTTAGCACTTGGCCATATTACATAACGACTTCCATCAGCTTTTATACAGGAGCTGACAAAACCACTGTGACCTCCAATATAGGAAGACTGTGCTTACTGTTTTGTATCTAAGACCCCAATGTCAGCCACAATCAAATCCAACACGTTGCATTGCTGGTGTTTTCCACATAATATACGTAAATATTCTTATCTTTGATAGAAAGCCTATATGCATGTTGCATGCTACACACAGCTTGTCTCTCAGATAATGGTTTCCATTCACTAGTATTAGAGCGGTACCAGCTCCACTGTAGTAGGTAGGTAGAATGGCAGATAATCACAATCACCCAATATTCATATAATACACAGATAAACTTGTTACGTAACATATCATGTGTTCTAAATATATTTCATGCATTTCACAAATGTTCTTAATCAAATTATTTAATGTATCTCCTGGAAACATGTATTGCATTTCTGTATTAATTATGCATCAAATATCATGCCTGTACTGCTATGCATCGCATAAAGAACATTTTATGCCATAATGGAAGAGTACCGCGAGTGAGATCGTAATTCTGTTAGCATACACGTATTATCTGCAGTGTTGATTGTCAAGCTACGGACATTAATCATAAAAGCTTGACATTAACAGGACAAATGTTTAATCAAGGTCACCAACACAAATCAATCAATATTTATAGCAATTATATTACTGACACAAACACTTTCAGGAGTGTTTGACTAAATTTTTTTTTCATTTTTTTTTTTTTTGAAAATTGTTTTATATTCTGTCACCAAAATCTGTCTTGCTATCATATTTAAAAGTTTCCAACTGATGAGGATATTACATTGTAACCATGAGCCTAGACATTTCACTCAAACTAATGACATAAAGAACACTGATATATATATAGAAGACTTACCCGAAGAAAACGGTTCAAAATAGAAAGTTGTGGTAAAGGCAAAATTAAATCCAAGTCACTTCCTGTGTGAAATTTGTAGTTAATCACCTTCACCATCCGTATCCAAGGTTATGGGGCTATGTATCTGCTCCAGTTCACAGTTTAAAAACTAACAAAACACAAATCCTTGAGAAAGTAATTATTTTCCGTCAGCTTCTCTGGTTTCGTTTCAGCTGCTGAAGATGAGGAAGAAAAGTGAACGGCGAGATCTCCCCGTCTCTCTGGCATCCCGATGGGGTTTTAGTTTCTGGAGGTAGAAAAATACAGTGAATAGTTAGTGAAAGCCTGCATGGAAATCAATGGAGGTGAAAGTCAATCTACACGGCTGTCTCTGTATGTACAGCAGTCTCTATAGTTATAGTTGTTGCGGCAACCAGAGAGAGGACAACGATAGAGCACTCAAAAATCAAGCCCTCTACAAACAGTGGATGTAACGTCGGCGCTGCCTGGGCCTACTCAGAGCTCGCTGACAAGCCTGTCTTTGATGCTTGCTCCTCAGATTGGATATCGTGGCAAGCAGGGTTATCAATATCAGATAAATGACAAAACGGCAAAGAATTGATGGAATCTGATAAACGAAACGGCAAAAAGAAACGACAAAAAAAAAGTTACAGCTTGTTTTTCAGCTAGATATGCCAATTCCAATAGTAATCCGAGTTTCCAGTATCAGATGTATATAAAACAGGGAGACATGTGAAATTCTCTGGATTTTGATTACAATGCATGAACTCCTGTTTTCACATGCGTTCACCCTGTCATAAAATTCTTTATTCATTACAGATGTTTTGATTCCCCTGCGCTATCCACAACTCAAAGCCGAGATCAATTGAATAATCTAATGGATGAAAAATCGTGGGGAAAATGCGGTGAGGGATATCGGAGATGACTTCAAATACTCACTGAATGATTTCCGGACGTAAAAAAAAAAGAGTTCAGCATTGTTACAGAGATGACAGTAATGTACATTTTTTTCCAATTCCATATAGATACTGTCAGGTATCTGGGGAGCTACCATGTCATGTTTACAGACAATTCTGAAGTTTTTAGTGGATGTATAATTCATAGCACTGCTGCGGAAAGCCATTCTGCCTCGCGAGCAGCTTTGGGGTATATTACAACAATAATGTTTATGACAATAAAGATCCATGCCAGTTGTACATCAAAAGGCCTCGTCATTTTTTCAGCTTGTGTTATCTCTTACTGTTTACTGTGACCTCAGATTTATTCTGCATCGTAAATAAAAATATCAATACTATCAAAAACTGCATTAAGAAAATCAGATTTTTCCTTTTTGAGGTGTGGAATCTCACATACAATACATCCCCTGGTATTACATTAATAACATTGGGTTCATACAAAACTGGAATTATCACATGTACACTGTATAACATACAATTTACACACATTACACATCATTTCAGTAAAACTTCAATATTTACTTAAAACCAGTGACATGTTTCATACATTTCCATCAATGCAGTGCCAAACCTCTATAATAATGCCAACATTTTAGTCTACTGTGATAATACATCAGAGACAGTCTGCACTCTACTGGAGGAAGAAGAAGAAGACAAATAGTGACAATATAGCTTGGTTTTATTGTATAAAGGAATTTAATGGCATTTTATAATGTTCATGTCTGGAGTATGAAGTCATTCATAAAGATAAACCTGTATTTATAGACCATTGCACTCTACAGAAGTGTAAAGAGTGATCTCTTATAGTCTTAACTCATTCACCCCTGAGGACACATTTGAACTCTTCCAATTCAAAGGTAGGGATATAGTTCATTATGAAATATCAGGGGTGAATGACTTTAAACAGGTGGTCTCTTAATACAGGTTCATTTCACAATTAAATCACAAAAGAGATAACATTGAAAGTATATGGTCTCTAAAACAGGTTGTCTCTCAATTCCGTCTTTGCGTATTGCAGAGTTATCTGCTCTTGGGAGCAGGTATTGATTGTTACATCATTGGTTTGTGAGAGTAATGGCATCAATTTTTGAGAAAACGACGTAATTTTCTCACACAAACCAATGACGTAACAATCGATACCTGCTCACAGGAGAAGATACCTCTGCAATACGCAAAGACGGAATAGAGCGTGTAGTCTAAGTCTGGTTAGTTTAGTTCATGGATTAGTTGTTGATATGTTTCATTTCTTCCATGTATCCATGCTAGTACCTTTTTAATTAGCCATTTTGTAAGTGTCTGAGTGCCGTCTCTATGTTTGTGTGCCTCGTGTTTGTCGTAAATATAGTACTACAGTGTTCATGTTTACTGTTTAAACCATGCAAAGGTTTGTATCTAGTACCATACAAACATCACAACGCAAAGCTTACAGAGTGTTTCACATGATAACCTAATCAAAAAATATATTTTAAGACTAGCAGATTGATTAAGAGTACTTATTTTCAGACTTGACAGGTGGTTTTTGTTTTTTAGAATTTCTGCCGCGAAAATAAGTGTTTCATTCATGATAATTGTAAAAATTTGGAACCGACACTGGTTTGAGACACGTAGGTGTATCAGAGCTGAGTGCAAGGTACATATATATATATATGATTAGGTACTTTAGCTCATCATGGAAGCTCCAAGTCGGGCAAAAGTACTAGCGGAATATAGACTTAAGATTATATAGGATGTCCACCTTTTCAGCTCCTGTGAAGAGCAGTGTAGTTTCATTTTTGGCATACTGTTTATATCTATTACCAAATATTATAGATGCCATCACATGTTCGTATCTTACGTTCATCGATCTATAAATAGATACTTGCGTGTAGATATTTTCGCGATATTCAACTCCACACGGATAAATGCGAGAATTTCCACACCGCGAAAATTCCCATTTCTGCAGTAATATCTACACCCAAACAAATTAATTCGTTCACTATATAATATACATTCTTTCCTCTGTGATTGATAGATAAGTGGTGTACTTTCGTTTTTGTACCGTCTACACCATCACACAGCATTTCTAGTTATATATACTTTGATCGCACGAATGTCTGAGTGGTGCATATGACGGTTATGAAAATATCATATTGCCACTTGATGAACAATTGGCAGCTGGTGTATGCTACAATAATTGGCCCCAATCTCCAACACAAGCTATGGCGTTATTGTTTACAGGGTTCATATGCTACAAGCATGGTTATCTTGCAATTGACATGCTGCATTGGGGAACAAAAACTGTCAGTATCTTTTGAATGAATGTTGATGACATTCAGTCGTTTTTATATTTTGTGGTATAAAGATGAAAAACATAATTATTCTTAATTGATTATGATTAAAATAATGTTACTATTGTTTTTTTTCTTTCTGGAAATTTTGTCCATCAACCACTGACGATATGCACACAGTAGGAGTATGACGAAATAAACACGTTTAGACTAATCTGATTGCAATAATGATGAAGAAAGGAACCATTTCCCGCCATCTATATGCGATAATCACACATACTCGTATGTGTATTTATTATTATAAATTTCAACATTGGTCGCCCATATATATACTTTGCTTTATCAATGAGACTGTTAAGCTAACCATGCTTTCAACTACATACTCCCTGGCTTGCTCCACCAATAATCATTTCCCTATTAGTGGGATACGCATACGTAAGTATAACTATGTGGGTTGTGGAAGGTGCTATTTAACAGTACAGGAATCACAAAATGTAAGTACTATATATTTTACAGTATTAGTCGATATATTACGTATACTGTTTTCACAAATACTAATCCAGTCATTGTTGTATAGCTATATTTGTTTAACATGATACAATAATAAATTATATATAGATGCTAATATACGGTCTGTTTGAAAAAGAATTTAGACGACAACATTTTTGGTTTATATTTTGAAAGAATATGACAAAGGATTATTGATATTTTAATAACGACAAACTCTGCATAATATCGGGGCCGACCTGCTTTCGTAGTATAATGAAACTCAATCTACACAGGACATTTCTAGAGAAGGAGAGAAGGACGGTTACCCGTTTCTATATTTTTACATTCATGCATATTGACTACCTTTTTTTTCATTGGAAATCACGAATTTTAATGGCTACTTACATGTTCTTCTTCCTCCAGAACTTGATTTGACATTATTTACACCACTTAGCCCGTCGTCTGTTTTGTATCTTGACATCTGCCTGTAGTATAAGAATAATTACCCCATGTATATCAATACCAAACTTAAATACAAACGTTAGTATCATAGTTTCAAGAAAATGTCCTCTTTAGTATTGAATGACAGCCTTTGCTGTAGAAATTTACAATGATGTATAAACAAAATACTATATATCCCGGGAAATTTTCGGCAAGTGTTAATTTCGTCTGTCACATTTCATTACTATACATGTTATGTTGTTTACTTGTATTCGTTGTCATGGTAAATTCGCCCTCATTACGGGAAACGGAAATATAGAAATTTAAACTGCAGCGAAAAAAAATCCGGTTTTTACAATGGATTACATATTGTATTTTAATTCAAGTTCTAGAGGATATTTAAAATCCAAATTTATATTGAAATTACCTATTCATCCAAGTATTGGGCAAATATCTTATATATTCGTTCCTCAATAATATTTGTATAAACACATAAAATAGATCGGCAAGAAGCGGTTGTTACCCTCCGAGTCTCTCGGATACAAATACTAAACACCAATTGTTGTGTTAAATGTTGTAATATTCCTCAAGGGTTAATAATAATAATAATAATAAAAATTCGAGGTTCTTATATACCGCTTTATCACAACTTAGTTCGTAGGTCGTCTCATAGACTGGCTACCAGCCCATAAGTTTTTATGAAGAATTTCTCAGCTGCATTTTACTACTAGCTTATCTCCCCCTAGTTATCTCCCCCTAGTTATCTCCCCCTAGTTTAGAACTTGACATCCAAGAGATCAAACTTTTTTGAGTTAAACTTTTTTCTTAATAATTCAATATTCTAGAGACGGTGGCCAGTCTAGTCGTCTCAAAGCGGTTCACAAATTATTATCCGTAGTTATAGGGCCTTTGCAACCAGCCAATATCTTTCTCAACTCCCTGGGGAGCATACAGCCGGAGCTAATACCATAGACGTGTGCCTATCTCAAAGGCCTGATCTGGGACTGGCAAATAACATGGATACAGTGTAATACCATATCAAATCATTATCAGGTGCAAATAGGCAGGAAATACAGGTCAGCATCACCTGGCCCCAATAGGTCATATACTAAGCCTTATCTGACGTAAGACAATTAATTATATGGCCAGCACCGGTGCACTGACAGCCAGCAAATTAATTACATACCTCTAAACTACGGGAAAACAGTAAACTCTATAATTAAACATAAACATCGTCTCAATTACACTTGGTCATTTATTTTTATCTCAACACTGGTACATAGACAAAAATTATAAAAATCAAAATATAAAGAAAAATATGGAATGCACGTTGTTACACGACAGGCTACTCAACAACCACCAGAATTATCAGAAAAAGTCTCTGACAGACATTTTGTCCATTCCAAACACATCCAAATCCAAATAAAAAAGAAATTGGACTGTTTTTAAATTGAACCAACGAAATCGAAATAAACATTTACTTTTATAGGAAACATTACTTCCTGTTTCTACCGGCAAAAATATTATTTTATTTCCTATAGATTGTAGAAATTCAGATTTACATTTGTTTGGATCCAATATCGTTGTTTTAGTGGGTAGACATCCACCGTTAACATTGAAGACCTTGGACAGTATTAGTTTATTGAACTCATGTAATAAAAATAAATGTTCCAAAATCTGGCACGGCCTTAATGAATGATCATATATAACTGTTGATATGACGTAGAACACGACCAAACCAAACTAAATGTTTTATTACTAAAGTAAACATGGCCCCCGGTTTTGAAAGGTTAATATGTTATAATATTGCGGACAGTATTAGTTTATTGAACCTCTGTAATAAAACAAAAATTATTCCTCAAGAAAACAGCTCCTGGGTTTTACAGGTTAAAAAATCAATTTTATTTCCAGGATTGTGAGAGGTATACGGATATAAAATTTCAGTGGATATCTGGTGTTGACATCAAAGACGTTGGACAGTAATCGTTAATTAAAACCTCTGTAATAAATATAAATGTTCTTATCCTAATTTGTTTGTTTGTTTGATTGAATTAACGTCCTATTAACAGCTAAGGTCATTTAAGGACGGCCTCCCCTGTATGCGAGATGCATGCGTGTAGTGAGTGTGTGTGTGTTTTGGGGGGCTGCGGTATATTTGTGTCCCAAATTTAGTCGCCTCTTCCGATCATGCAATGGGGGCAGCAGGTACAATTCTTACGCCCTACCTGCAGGGTATTTCTTATCCTAAAGGAAACATAACTCCCGGTTTTTACAAGTAAGAAGTGTAATTTTATTACCTGGATTGTGAGAGGTACGGATCTACAGGTTCCAGTGGGTAAGTATCTGAGGTTAATATCAAAGACATTGAATGCAATTAATTTATTGAACCTCTGTAATAAAAAATAAATGTTCTAATCCTAAAAGAAACATATCTCCTGGTTTCCACAGGTAAAAATGTAATTTTATTTCCTGGATTCTGCGAGGTATGGTTCTAAAAGATCCAGTGGGCAAGTATCTGCTATTTACATCAGAGACCTTGAATTAGATTAGTCCAATGAACCTATGCAATAAAAATAAATGTTCTACTCCTAAATGAAACATGTTTCATGGTTTCTGCAGGTAAAAATGTTGTTTTATTTCCTGGATTGTGACAGGTACGGTTTTAAAAGTTCCAGTTGGTAATTGAGTATCACGTGATAACATCAAAGACCGTGATTAAGATTAGTCCAATGAACCTATGCAATAAAAATAAATGTTCTACTCCTAAATGAATTATGTCTCATGGTTTCTGCAGGTAAAAATGTTGTTTTATTTCCTGGATTGTGACGGGTACGATTTTAAAAGTTCCAGTTGGTAATTGAGTATCACGTGATAACATCAAAGACCGTGATTAATATTAGTTCATTGAACCTATGCAATAAAAATAAATGTTGAACTCGTAAGGGAAACATGTCTGCTGGTTTCTACAGGTAAACATTGTAATTGTATTTCCTGGATTGTGAGAGGCACAGGTCTAGAAATGCCAGCGAGGAAGTAACAGGAGTTAACGTTGAAGCAATTAGGTAGTAAAGGCTCGGTGTGGATTGCGTTATTCCACTTCACTTTCCACAGACTCGAGACTGCCGTTACACTTAACATTCCAAAACTTCATTCTGGACTGCTCTACTAAAAGTTTTAACATGTAATTTAAATTTGCCAACAGCTTTTTTTTTTTTTTTTTTTTATAAAATGACAGTACAAACATGTTTATTGTCAATTTCAAGGTTAAAACAAGATATAAATACAATTAACACTATCCGGAATAATAATAGCCCTTAATCATCCCCCGATATAAGTGCAATGTTCTTTGTCAGTTGGGATATTTCTTGGTACTGATAAAAATCCAACTTCCGGAATGGGAAGATTGCCGGAAAAAAAATCAGTCATATTTCATTGTGTACAATTTATACACTTCAACCACGTTTTGCCTCTTATGTTCCAGAGTTCTCGGCTGTGCTGCATTCTATCCCTGTTGCGACCTTGCCGAAGAGATGTAATCTATGGTCACGTGATTAGGAAGGAGGGATACATTTGGACTCCCTATCTTATATAGTCAGTGACCCCTTTTGGGATCTGGAATTAGTTTGATAGATGTTAAAGAGACTGTGTTAAATTATCTCCCTACTGCTGCTATAGATTTGGATCTTCTTTGTGATTCGTGCTTGGAGTTCTTGAGTAAACATATCGACGAATGTGTACAACGTAAACAAATGAATGCAGGTATATGTTGCTTGGTGCAGTTTATAACATGGAGGATATGTGAGGATTCAAGCTGCTGAATGACGTAGATTATTATCTTTCGTCGATACACACAAGTATACATAACAGTGGTGAAGTCTAAAGGAGGCTATCAGGAGGAGATAACTTTATGTGTTAATTTAAAAAAAGCTGCGTGGATAGTACGTCATTAAAATATCTCCGTTATAGGACATATCCGTTTTAATTTTTAGCAAATTCGAATAGCAGTATAATACGTATTCAGAATAAGTAATTGCTTTGACGTCAGATTACTGTTACTGGACCTATACTGCATCGTACTTTTCCTTCTATGGTTTAAAGTTGATAAGTGTGAACTTATTTTGCAAAGTCCAAATATTACCCAATCAAATTACTTACTTCCTGGATTATCGTTTTATAACGTCATCAATACGTCATCATGAGGAGAAGCACATTTAACGTCATCGGGATATCATGTACGTCACTGAACGTGCTGCTGACAATCTTAGCGTTCGCCCCGCCCTATTGGCTGGTCAGTGCGTATGGCCGGATGACCCGGCTAGGACTATGGGCTCGCTGTAACGATGTGTTTAACCATGGAGAATGTGTATGGTCAATGGGCGGTCGAGCGCCTTACCAAGATTCCCTACCACGTAAGTTCTTTTCTTTATTACTTCGTTGTATTACACTTTTACAAATGGTAGTGTCAAGAAATTTCTGACTGCTTTTTAAACGATGGACTACCGTACATTTATTTTCTATTTTTAACTGAATATAAGCATGCGAACAAGTTATTGGACGCAGATCAGTCTGTAACGTTAAAAACCAAATTATAGGATTCACATGTTTAGAGTAAAGGAATAACATGTGATAACAAAACTCGATAACAAAGGTGACGAAAGACTTTTACGATTATTAACTTTCCTTTCCTTGGTAGTAACACACGAGTCTTTCTTGCTGGTGACGTTAACGTGTCATCATCAAATCACTACTATCCAGAAAGTGTTTTAAACTTTTCATAGATTAATTGAGTCTATTATATGCAGGCATGTGGAATAAGGGAATTCTGCCCGTTGGTAGAATTTTGTTTATCCCACATGGATTTATACTTATTGACTCTAAAGCCACCTCGTACCTGGAAATCCGGTAAAAGTCAACAATGACAATACGAATGCAACAATAAATACAAAGAACAAATTTCTTTCCAGAGCTGGAAAAATATTGAGCGACGAAGGTATATTTCATAATTAAGAGGTTTTTGAAAAGCTACACAACAATTTTGTTCAAAAATTGTTTATTTTCGTGAGGCGATGTCAGATGCCGACTGCGTTTCTGCGATAGATGTTCAAAATGACCAATACGTCAATTTAGTGACGTCATGTATCATATATCGTAATGACGTCACATTTACAACGTCAGCCGATATGGTACTGGACATTATGGCATTATTTGCACGCCCTTGTTAAAAAAAAAAAAAACCGCTCCCGAAACGGGGTCACTGAGTGCACTATGCAGGATAGAGTTATCCCACATGGATGTTCCACAAGAGACACGCGGATTTGGCATAACAGAGATGGGATAAATATGCATCCTTTTGACAAATTTAATACGCTGATATAATTATCTTCTACCAGAGAAAATATGGTACGGTCGTTATCATGAACAGTTACCTATGGAATTTCTGTTCAGACAATAATATAAAACCGGATTGTGATACGCTATCCTGATGTCGACAGGTGACATCAGGAGATATGCTTTATATTGTACTCCTATGTGGGTTGATGGAGTTTAGTGTCTATACGTTTTTGATTTTGGTGTCTCATCGGTGGTTGTTGTCGTTTTGAGCCTCTCTATCGGAAATAAATGACTTTCATTTCAGATAGATTGCTTTAAGGATCCGCGTACCACTGCTAAAAGCTGTAACGACGCGTTGGAAACTATATTTTGGAGGCACGGTAGTCTAGCGGTAGGACGCTGGGCTCGTGACCGAAGGGTTGCGGGTTCGAGTCACGGCACAGCACTGTGTTGTATCTTTGAGCAAGATACTTTACTC
>JAUMHH010156478.1:0-18330 GCA_032359455.1 Chlamys rubida | reverse complement strand
ACAGCTTTGCAAGCAAACAAATCATAATGCGCTAGCGCGCATTATGTTGTTTTCTTGCAAAGCTGTGTCATTCAAATAGATCATAAATACCATACAAAAACAGTTCATTGCTTAATTACATACGCAATACGGAAATGACAACACAAAAATACCGCAAGAAAACATGTGTTTTACGAAGGTTGGGAAGTCCTTTATAAACGAACAACTGTGGTCCAACCGGTTCAACTGTTTAAACGAAAACGGCCCTTGTATCTCAGCTTTCTATTTGAAGTTCATGTTTGAATTATTCACGCAAGACACTTGAATATGTACGATACATTCACCACCCATATGTTTCTTAATGAGACGTCCCGACCACTTGCACAAGTTTTTTCGAGGAAAATTACCTTCAGGAGTTGGCTTAGGCATGTTATCATGCAATCATATGACTTGAAATACAGACATAATAATGGTTTTGGTTTTACCACTTATGTACAATTTATGTTTAGATTGAACAATCCTTACCTTCCTAAAATGCTTTAAAAAACTCTCTTTATCTCCAAATGTACAATCGCCTCCATCTCTTTTCATTTACTTAAGTTTTGGTGAATGCATGTTGAATACATTACTTACGAAGATTAGACGTCAATGTAGTTCCCTGGAATAAGATGTACATATGTTGAAATGTTTACACTCAAGGAGAAAGTGATGGGCATATGAGAGTTCACGATATACAAAATCTAGATCGTAGCTCTGGTCACCACTGTGGGAATGGCCATCACTTTTCCTTTGAGTGTAAACATTTTACCAACGAAAGGTGTATCAGGCCCCAAAATTTGAATGCTTAAATGTTTACTTCAATTTAGAATGTTTTTTGTTTTGTTTAGGGCATCTCATTCTTGTTGGACCTATCAATTTAAGTATTTACATATGTGCATCACTTAAACAAATCTAGCACTATATTGTAATTGTGATTATACTTTCACTAAGAGGCGTGTGAGGGTATGCGTGATGTGTAGGCGTGCGTAGGTGTATTTCAGTATTGTTCCTGATTTCATTGTTACAATGTATCATGTAATTGTAAATATAGAATGGGAGAAGGCGACCATACGTTGAAATAACGTGTGCCCAATCCATTACCCAAAATATGTTGGCAAATGAAATGTGTTTAAACTGTAATTCTGCAAAATATTCCAAAATTATATTCCTTGTTACGTGTGTTTCTAAATGTGGTGTCGACGACAGGATAATGATGTAACTACCACCAAAATAACCGGAATTAATTTAACCAGTTAAAAAACACCTAGATTTCTGGCCAAAAAGATAAAAATTCCATTTGAGCTTATCTGAAAACGACATTGCATAACACACGTGCTGAAAAATGTATATGTATATAGTATTATGTTATTATTACCTATAGATCTTTTCATTTTTATTTCGTTATACAGATTACGTTGCAGAGGCTTCCAGGATGACGGTTAACCTTTCAAAGTAAGTTTTTTTTAATTTATTTATTTTCATTGTGCTTAAAATAAACAGCAAAATCACCAAATGTTATGACAACAGACTTGTCTGTTTCAATATTTAAAATCCATCAGCATTCGTTGAGCATAATAGTTGGTTTTCTCCGGTTACTCCGGTTTCCTCCCACAGTAACCCCCCCTCGCAATAACATCCGAGCAAACAAGAGTGATTAGTATAAATTGTAATAATGGGGAAATTTCAAAAGTGCGAGTAATGAAAGTCTTGAATATATACATGTATATATATAAACAGGTGGGGAAAAAATCGACATGGATACGTTGATCGTTGCATAATTTACAAGTTGTATTTATATTAAAATGGATATCTACAAGTCATGTCGCTTAATCGACTTCTTAATAGGTTTATGACGTAACATACACGTTGGCAATTATCAGTTAATCAGTACTTGTTAATATTTTCTAGGTCTGCGTCATACATTTTCTTATTAACAGTTTAAGATCTTAAAATAAGATAAATGTGTTAACGAAAAATATTTATTAAAAATATATGGTTTCATGATTCAGTGATTCAGATATTGATTTAGAATGTAATGCCATAACTTATGTCTATCCTCAATGGTAGATTAACGATCCGTTTACAACTGCAGTAAAACCTTGTTATACTGCCACCATTTGTTCAGAAAAATATCGGCGTTATAAAGGGGCTCGGCTATAATTTGAAGGAAATTTATAAAGGAACTCTCTGAATAATACAAGAAAAATGGTTATTGAAATTTTGGCCGTAAAGGAGATAGCAAATGAAACGAGTGGCATTATATAGGGGTTTTACTGTATGTTAATATATATTAAGATAATAATGTAAAATTCCCATGGACATTCTGATTCCTACATATAGTTGCTTTCTCTTTGTGTTCTACAGAAGGGTTTGTATATCAGTATCTAGGGTTTGTGTTTGCCGACACTGCCGTGTGTCGATTCTCAATGGTAATCCCAAGTTATCAAAATGTAGTTCACAGCATGTAAGACGATCTAAAAGGCCGCCTAATGTCTTACCGGAACTGTGTCAACAGTTCGCCCGCACTGGATATGACCGGAGCCATTATCATACGTCCCTGACCACGTGTGGTGTGACGTCACGAGAGAGCTGTCGGTTAACCTCCGTAACGTGTAATTCTAGGCGACGTGCAGCACCAAACCTGTATTACCCAGTAATTTCCGTTTTGTCTCAACAAGCACATAGAATAATCATACGGAGTTACAGATCGGGATCCACGCCGGAAATGTGGCTGTAAAAAAAGGTTGACGCGGTGTATATCTTAATAGGCTGCCGTAGGAAATATGTGTTAGAAACCAATCTTAAAGAAAACAATTCCGCAATGACTAATGGGTACCAAAAAAAATACAACTTGCCCACCACTGATTAAAATTGACATACGGGTGTTTACGTAAGAGCTATGTGCGAACTTTCAGATATTTACATCGGTAAAAACGTATTAACTGTGACGGACAAAGTCAACAGCTACAGAACATCACTCACGCCAAAGGTTTTAAGAAGAATAACAAACCGAAGGCTCTCTCTCGTTGTAACTACATGCCTCGTATGCAGAGCGGATGTTGTGGATTAATTAGTGGCTTGTCCTTGTTCCCTATACGAACAGATTGACATTTAACCCATGTTGATGAATGGATCGGCGGTGCCATTGTCCCTGACGTCCTAGATCCCTTGTTCGAAGGGACTAGAAAACATACAATAATCCTATTTCTTAAAAAACAAAAATCTGATGTCAATCTGGTAATTGGTACTTTTGCGAAAAAGAGTGTTATGTTTTCCCTTTCTACAAAATAAAACAGAAAAAGAAAAAAAGCACGGACGTATACACTTGTTCCATAATAGTATTCCAATAATATTGCCAATTAGAGTCATTTACATGTTATACATCAATCAGGGAGACCTTTCGAAATCGACAGGCATTAACCCTGTTTTTCATATAAAAATATCCGCGTCCTTCGTTCCGTTAAAAGAGGATTGACATTTCGTTCCCGATCTTACAAATATAATTTGTAAAACTCCGCCTTTTGTCACATTAACGAGGATTATTTTAAGCAAGCATTACACATTTTGGGAGGTAAAATCGACTTGTAATGGTTTTAATCCATTGACCTCAATCTAAATATCGATTGATAACGTCCCAATTGTTTCACCTTTCCACTCTCCTACTCGGTGGAGGGTTACCTCCCCTCCGGGATATGAGATACCCCTCCCCGGGATGGGATATATCGCCCCTCCCAGAAATTGGCTGTTCATTCTTGTGCGTGGTAAGATATTCACCCTCCCCTGTTATAGGAAATCCCAACCACCCATCCTTCTCGGGTTTCGTTCGTAATGAGATAGTCACCCTTCCCGGGGAAAGGTTATCTTCCCTTCTTAGAAATTTGCCCGTGATAAGATATTCACCTCCCCCTGGGACAGGAACTATTCCGTCTGTGTAAAGATATTCACCCTCCTCTCGGAGAGGAAATATACCGTTCCCTAATTCCGTATGTGATACGAAATTCACTCTCCCCTCGGATAGGAAATATCCCCTTCTATAACTCTATCTGTGATAAGATATCTACACTCCCCTTGGCTAGGAAATATCCCATACTCTAATTCCGTCTTTGATAAGAAACTCCTCCTCCCCTGGAATAGTAAATATCACTTTCTCTAATTCCGTGTTTGATCAGATGTTCGCCCTCCCTGGGATAGGAAACATCCCATTTTTAATTCCGTCTTTGATTAGATATTCGCCCTCCCCTGGGATAGGAAATATCCCCTTCTCTAAGTCTACCCGTGATTAGATATTCGCCCTCCCCTGGGATAGGACATATCCCCTTCTCTAAGTCTACCTGTGATAAGGTATTCGCCCTCCCCTGGGATAGGAAATATCCCCTTCTCTAAGTTTACCTGTGATAAGGTATTCACTCTCCCCTGGGATAGGAAATATCCCCTTCTCTAAGTCTACCTGTGATAAGGTATTCGCCCTCCCCTGGGATAGGAAATATCCCCTTCTCTAAGTCTGCCCGTGATAAGATATTCAACCTCCTCTGGGATAGGAGATCCCTCCCTTCCTCGAGTTACACTTTACGCTGGTGAAAAAGATTCACCCTCGCATGGGGAAGGTGCCCCCACCTCTACAAGATCTATCCGGGATAAGACATCCACCCCCCTCCCCAACTCCCGATATCCGTCCATGATAAGAGATTCCCCCTCCCCCGGGATATATGGTTCTGTACGTATGTCTGCTGTCCTATCCGCCCCCACTACGTAAATCTTGCTTGACATTTACCTGACTTCATTTAGCAACTCTTCACTTCGTTTGAAGTCAAAAAATGGATGAATCTTGTTCCTGACATCTCTTAACGAGGCTGAATGTTGTGTCCTGAAAATCATGTCACACATGTTGCTTCAGAAACTATGATAGGAAGGCAATCAATACTTTTAAAAGTCAAGCTAGAGTGAACAAAGACCCTATACGATGACAATCGGAAGTACTTAAGATGTGGAAAAATCTGTGGCCTTTGTTTATCGGACGATCTATTGTACTTATCTCGTTGATTATTTGTTAATCAGTATGATATAACGAGCGGCGCATTTCTAAGATAATTAGTTGATCTTAGTCAGCTAACGCGAGGTAGAAAGAATGTGTCTTGTCACTGTTTTTATAAAATGCTAGAAGTCGAGGTATTGTAGGACTATTTTAACAACATTCAGGATATTGTATTTACTCTTTTATAACAGACCAACTTGCATGTTTGCACATGAGAATAATTACGATCCGACCATAGTCTGCTCAACATGTATGCCCTGATAAAACTGCTGGGGTGTTCAATTGACTTTTCAAGCGTCTTCGCGATCTTGAAGCGCCTGAGTGACAGTGACATCGAAATTACGGCTTCGATCCCGCTGGGAATTTTATACGGAGGCTGGTTCCTGCAGCCATGTAATTAGTTTGGTATTTTGATCTTCAAATTGATCAAAAAGTCAGAAGCATATCAAATTATGTTCTTCTGTTGAGCAGCAGGGTCCATAAGTCAATGGCAGAACAGCCAAACTCAATGTAATAGCAACGGTATTTCTGCATGGGGTTTGTCCATAATTCTTTAATCTTTGAAACAGCTATGAACTACATGGACTCCGATGATGTTTTAGTCTCAATGTTCGTCGAGCCGAAGGAGACTGTTCTACTTTACGATGAGACATATAGTTTCCCTCAACTGAAAGCAATACTAATTTCAGTATATAACATGACTTTATGTAATTAATTGGGGTCCGACCTGTCAGCTGACAGACTAGAGGGTTTATTTAGCTTCATATTGATTCACATGGAATACAAACGTGTTTATGAATCTATTATTAGCATATACTCAACCAAAGCTATATCACTATCGTCGTGAATGTTAGCCTTAAAATGCTATATTCCAGCTCGGCAGTATACAAACGCTCGACAACGAGTGAGTGTGTGTCTTACTCGAGTTACATGTAGCTATTTCTTCTAATCAGCAAGTAACTTTTAGTGAGTTTTTCATTTTAAAGAAAACTAACTAGATAAGTATGAGGAATAACTTTTACGAATTGTAAACTCCATTCTGCCGCAGGTTTATGTGAAGTGATCTAGTGAATGACATTGTAAAGACGAGCCATGCTGCGTTTCAGGTGATACGTTTGCTAATTGAAATGCAAAAATCAGTCATTGATGTTTACAACTCTCTTCTCTATTTGTTCATAATTCTTTAAAAATTGTGGTACTGTCTTAATCAATTCAGAGTGTTTGGAAAGCTAGCCACGTGTAAACTGGAAGCATATCTTATATGGTACTACATTGCGGATGTATTTCCGTAATGGCGAAACACTGAGTAAAAAGGCACAAAACTTCAAAACACAACGTTACACAGTTCAGGAATTTAACCAATTATATTGACAGAAAATGTTGATAAACTGGTTGAGAAACGTTTAAACATGTTTAACCATCGCATGTGATGTTTAAGTTGATAAACAGGGACCAGCGTGGCGTAAACCAAGTTATACGATGTTTGTGAGCTCGATACCGAACTTCCCAACAGTCGAATAAAACCTACGTCAGATGAGGGTATACCATGACAACAACACAGAGAACTAACCGAATACAAACGGAACAGATACGTCGAGGTCTATGTTGCGATCGATAACCCCCACGGTAACCGGTTTAATGATTACAGAACTCGATCCCAAACTACAGCGTACTACATTGTGTAATGAGTAGTAAGGATATATAGATAGATATATTCTATAGTCTAGGTCAGTAGAGATACACTTCAATTACTTACGAAATTATACATTCCACTTTTAACAACAAAGAGATGTGAAATTCTAAACTTTTCTAACAATTTTCAAAACTGTCCGTCTATAATACAAACATCGCTTTGCCATTCCATAAATAAAGAGTGATTATTCATACAATACTTCTATCGGTTAATAGCCGTATAGAGTATCCGAGCTAGCCTTCCACGGAACAATAACTTCACTGCCTATCAATGACAGTACAAGCCGTTAATTTCCTACACAATTCAGCAGTAGCCCAACCGTCAAGGTCACAATTTGAATGTCTGACGTAATATGCGTAATAAGCGCGTGCACAGGGGACCAACTAACCTGTGACTGTGGTATTTATTTTAACACAACATTGCTTCAATGCGCAGGCCTTTGTGTCCCCGTTTGACATGCTACTAAAGTTGTTAAAGTAACTTAATACCAATTAAAGCAAAAACGTAAAAAGTTCGACATTTTAATGTGAAATCGATGTGTCTGAATCCTTACGAGAAGTTAATGATATGTAGAGGAATAAAATCTGTAGATTTGACAGGTTTGTGGCCCGTTATAAACCTGTTCTTATCATAGATTATATTCTATAGAACTCCTAAAACTCATGCAACTGTAGCGTGTTATATGTCAAACCTAATCTGCACCGTCAATCACCTGATTTTAGGAACGAATTGTATAATATCCTCATGAGTTCCTCATTAAATTTTCAATAGGTAAATAAATTTGATAAACAATGTGCATACTATCTAGATGTGATATTTTAAATTCAAAGAACTTGCATATTTTTCAGTTCTAATTATTGTGAAGATATCACTGGATAAGGTTTACCATGATGTATCATTCACAAATGAAAAGCGAGATACATCCGGGCTCTGAAGATATCAGAAATTAATTTTACTTAGAGTGGAATCAATACATGATTATTCATCGAAAGTCAAATCATGATTCAAATATATTCAGGTCAAATGTTATTAAATCTCAAGGGGATAAGTTGACCGCTTAGCTATCCTGACCGAGCTTTGTTGATTGGTTATACCAAAATTCATGGAAACAAGAAAGGCCTTGATTGATTGGCTCGAGCAAGATTCATACTTATCTGAATGAAATTCATTGATTGGTTAGAACATGGGTTATACAAATCAGAAGAATCGTCATTGATTGGCTAGCTCAAAGGCTATTCAAATTAGAATGGATTATTTGATTGGCTAGAACAAGGTTCACACAGATCAGAATGGAATTCATTGATTGGCTGGAGCAGAGGTCATACCGATTAGAAAGGTATTACTTGATTTGCGAATTCAAAGAACTCGCATATCAGAATGACATTCGTTGAGTGGCTAAAGCAAGAGTTATACATATTTTCATTGTATTAAATGATTGTCTATAGAAATGGACAAACAGAACCAATATGTAGTGAGGTTCGAATGCTTGAGGTGATCCTTCAGAAGGGAAAGGCTTCATCTACTGGAATCTTTTAGAGAGACATGTCTATGATTTTGAGACTAATCAGAACATCACTGTACGGTTTTACGTCTGATATTACGGGCTGTATAATTACAAACAGGACCAATCCGTATCCGAACTGAATATTTAATTTCTAAGACACTGAATACGGCAAAACAAATGCTATTGTAATCAAATACAGGTATGTTTTTGTGTAAACAATAAAAAACGTGATTATCATTAAGCTTGGAGAACGAGTTGCAATAACCGAACACCTTACACCTTTGGGAACATATTTTATTAACAAATAGGTTTTATACCATCATAAATGTCAAGGATGTGTATTTCATTCTTTATATTAATGTCAACAACGACAGAGAAAGTTCCATTTGATCTTTCGGTTGGTTCCGGGCTCTTTAAAAAAGGTATCGTGCCGCTAACCTTCGCTGTTTTCTCTTATCAAAAGGATACAACTGACATTTCGTATTTTTCTAGCATAGCATACGTTATTAAGTATAACCTTCCGTTTATACCAAACTCTGGATGTGAAACGTGTAAAAGATATAAAAACAAAAAGAATTGAGAATTTGATTTTCTTACGTGCCGTAAAGAATTCGATAATTTTCTTAATGTTACGCATGTACCAAAAGGCCCCTTTAAATGACGATAATTCTTGTCAAATTTTTGCATGCTTCGTATGCTACATTATACTTTGTAAGTGACTTATAAAGCCGTTTAGCAAACCAAGTGACGTTATAGTTCTTTTATCAATTAAAATGAAAGGATGTTTATTGTGTGAACATAACCCCTGACCCTGTGGAACAGATAGTCGCCATTTGTTGGATTCTGCTCTCGTGATATCTCGTGAATTCGGTTATGTATGGTTATAACGTAAAGATTACATCAACACTGCTCACAGTGAATAAGTACCAGTCGGGAAAAGGCTTCGCACACTTATACTTGACACAAATATAGGTCATTGGAATGTTAAATCCTTTCAAATCAACATTATAAAGAAATGATGACTTCAATTTTTAAAGCCTTTCCGAGAAATTGCGGCACGATAACTTTACAGAAAATATTTTACAATTTGCGTAATAGTCATTTTGCGGGAAGAAGGTTGTTTTCTCTATGGTAACCATTTCTGTTAGGCAGCAAGCTTTAGTTTGAAATCATGCGGGATTTTGCGTCAATGTTTGAATTTGAGGTCACTGCCAGATTCCAATTGGATGACAATAAACTGTAATAGGGTTGGATTGGTTTTCTTTCATAACAATTTAAAAAAAAATCATATTTTTTTAAAAAGGCAATATAGTGGAAAAGTACACATAATTCCTTGTGCATGTTTAGGTATGCAAATTGGCCCTCTAAAGACTTTAAATATAATAACACATATCTGAAGATAAATTGAAACTAAATGATTAGTGAAAAATGTGGGTTAACGATTGATTAAGCTCAGAACGCTATCACAGCTCTAGCGTCCCTTGTAATCTGTATCCTTGACCAGACATGCAATTGACCGCTACGCTCCAAGACATGACACTTGTATTCATACTGACGCAAACGTTTTTGATAGGTTAATCATAGCGCCATTGTTGCTGTGGCCTCGGGCTGTTTGGACCAGAATAAGGGTAGAACTGTAATGGAAACGAAGATCGCAAATAATGGGTAACTGTCTGTTCCTACGCTGTCGGCCAGATTTGACAAAGGCAACACTATTAAATGCAGGCCTGATGTTACTACAAGTATCCTGATCAAATCAATAATGGAAACCTGCTCCGAAAACGATCAAGTTGACGTTTTCTTTTCGAAGTCTGAGACATCGTTGTGATTTGCGTTTAACGAAAATAAGTCTAAAAATGATCGTTATTCGCCGACAATCTTTTTCAAATCGTCTATTCCATTGATAGATTAAATAATGTCGAATGCAGGACACGGCTGTATAATTGTGATTAATCATGGATAAAAAGTTTGGAATTAGGAATGTGGTACATGAACACTATGCAAACTGTATTATTTCCATTCTTTTTAAAGTTGATGAAATTCGCACCTTAAAGGATCATTGTCCCACTGCACTGCGAGTTTTCCTAACTTGATGGTTATGTAAAATGTCCCCATCAATGCGTGTAACAACTTTTCAAATCGTCTTCAACAGAAAGAGTACATGCAACTAAAATGGCTAAAACAGTTGTTTGCCGTTTACATTACATTCCGCGTAATAACTTCAAACGTCAACAGTCGAAACAACGTCATATCTACGTTCTGCTTCCGATGTCGTAACGTCAATAAAACGTCACAGATTAAGCTGTAATGTAATGCATTGTGTTGCTTTTTCCCTCTTACGGTGTAGAATGTTCAGTTAAAATGGAAAAAAAATCGCAAGAATTTTTTTTCATGAATACAAAACAAAAAAATAAATTTTAATTTCGAATCGAAAAAAGGGTTACCTTCCTTTCCAGTCAGTTTAGAATACTATGCAGTTAAATCAGATATATCACTACATAGAAACGTTTTTAGAAATTTGTCATCTTCATCGTGTTTTAGTCAGGAAGTGAACCCATGTTTCTCGAATTCCAATTATATCAATGAATTATAGATGTACATCGTCTGTACCTTGCTCGAAAGAAATGCGTTCATTGACATCGTGCACATATGAAAACACTGATACCGTCACATAATGGCGATAAGCGAAATTGAGTGCAATTACTCAAGAAAAACTGCAGCATGCAGTGACGTCACAGGTCGTGAACGTGTTGTCACATATGATTGTGGATCAAAATATGGCTTTGTGTTTCTATTGAAACATGGACTGGTGATGACAGGCTAGGGGAAGTCAGTTTGAGATTGCAAAAATGCGCGTCAATAATTTATGATTTTAACAGCAATAAGTTGCAAACATGGGTACGTTAGTCCTAAAAGCAAGAGTTTTAATATGATTTCGTAAATAAGGGAAAAATTACTGTAAATTCGCGTTTCCTATTAAAGTGAATATAACATAATTTTTGCTTCAAAAGACTATTCCTCGTTACCTTGAACAAGAAAAATATAACAGCCAGAAGATGCAACACTTGTTTCATTATTGCCATATTAATATACATTGGATGTTTGTACTCAAGAGTGAACCCTTCTTTCCACAATACATACATCATGTAATGGTCTTAAATCATATGTGCATAATTAAACACCATTTGCGCACAAGAAAAGGTAAGTAGGACGATTTCGACTTTCCGATCGTGAAGTTGCGCTTTCTTGATAGCAACACCCCTGCGTCCCCTACATTCGATTCTCAGGAGCTTGCTCCGAATATCACAATTCCGTGAAAGAGGTCGACTGCTGACGGAACAAATTACAATATAAAAGGCTTTTCCAAAGATTCAGTTTGATATGAAGACTATGGACAGGTTTAATGGTTTAATGGTCGCCTTCAGGTTCTCGCAGGGAAATATGCTATTTCATTGTGTGATATGAAGGTCGATGCTTTTATTATTATGCCCATTAAAGTGGTTTTATTGTCACGACACGGAACACCTTTTCATATTCTCCCTGTGCTTTTTCACGGTTCTTCGTGTTCCTGTTCATATTGTGCCCTAGTTTTTATCGATTTTGATTTTGAATTATAGTTTTGTTGACAACTCGGTATTTTCTTGCTGTTTTTCGCAAGGTTAGTAGACTAATACTGAAACAAATACCATGTGAAACGACACATTTTCACAGCCATGAATATCCGCGCGTCATATAGCATAGTGAGAATACCAGAAACATGATACAAGTGCTTTCCCGGCTAGGCTTTCCAACATCAACTTCATTTTATGTCGGTTGTTACATCAGTATTATAATATCTCGTGTCTGCTGGCGTCTTCAGCCATCCGACTCTGAACTGTGCCGTTTGGATTTGGTTGTTTGTGTTATTTAAGGACGTGCCAGATTTTGGTAATAGAGGAAAGCCGGAGTTCCCCTTAGAAAAACCACCGACCTGCGGTAAGTACCTGGCGATTGCCTTACGTAGTCCTCGAACCCGTGACCAAGTGGTGGAGGGCTAGTGATGGGAAGAAACTCGCCCCCAGTGCAAACTTGTTGTGTGCAGATTCAAGGCCTTTCGTGAAAATGCGTGTACCTCAATGGTGTTTTGCAGTCATACTTTCCAACAAAATCACTCAGGTCAAAGTCTGGCGCCTTACTGACTGTTACGAAAATACGCATCGTCCCTTACGGAAACAGACGTTATTAGCAGCCACAGAATAATGGAACAGCCTCCCAACCTCCCTCCCGATATGTGAATCGTAAGCTGTTTTTAAGAAGTGTTTCAAAATCCATCTTTGAAAACTGCTTTTAAGCTTGAGACTCCCAAATGAACCATTGCTGTTAATACGTATAGTTTTAATGGGCATTAATGAGTATTTTGGCATTAATTTGTATCTTAAAAAATGGTTTAACTTCAGTCATTTTTAGAAAATTGATACAGCACTATACAAATTTTGTAAAAAAAATCCACATTTTGGAAGAAAACATACTTTAATGTTACAATGAGCCCATTATCATTATTTCTAGAAATGAAGCTTTGTGTTTCAAATGCCTACTAAAATAACTGATTTTGCCCTCTTTGGATAAAAAAGAGGTAGTGCAATTTAAAGAGAATAAATACAAAATCAGAAGCTGGGATTTTAAACTATCGATACGATACTAAAAGCTCCCAAAAACTTTGTATATTTTTTTCCAGACATATGAATGTGTCCTTTTTAATTTTGTTTCGCTAACAATTTTACAGTTTTAACAGATACATCAACTTCATAATTTGCCATATAACACAGATTTCATTTCAAGACATGAGCATGTTCAAAAAGATAATAAGGATAAATGCGTGACCTTTTGACGGATCATACGAAGTGTTTCAGCCCGTACTTAGCGATGCAGACACCCAGGCATGTTCTATCATCGACACGGCGATTTAAACTTATCGACAACCAAGGAACCTTACATTTCACTTTTTCATATCAAATTGATTGAAAAATGCAATTTATCCGTTTCCTTCTATCATTGTATCATCCAGGCTTCTTGCAGCTTTTCTCGTGTATGTGTTAAAAGCGCGTCAACCTGGAGATTAAGAAGATGGCATTGTTAAGAGTAAATTAATTTAAATTCGTTTATCGCACGTTGCTACGTGTTACGATCCTAAAAATGGGGACAGCGATCCTACAGTTATGTTCGGGCCAATACTTGGTGATGCTAAGTGCACAGCAGTTAACGAGAGATCTGTAGTTAATTGTTAAAATGTACTTCGATATCAACTAACCGTTCCCTACCCTTTATCTTCTCAACTCCACAAAACGGTCGGGTATTTTAGAGGTTTTAGATGAAATACTGTTGTTTTTTTTGTATATACATTCACGCACTTTTGTGTGTTGTTGTGTTGATGACCATTGGTTCGACTTCCGGTATCGATTCATGGCAACTCGTAGCGAACGTCTAAAAATTACATTGGTATTATTGATCTTTGAGCTGGTATGGTAAACAAATACAGATTGTCAATATCTCATTTAGTATATGAGTTTGCAAAATACAAATGAAACAATAGACAACTGAAGAGAGATTCTTTTGCATAGGTGCCAAGCTTCTTTAGAAACGAGGATAAAATCGTGCAGAATGTGTGGAACGTCAGTTAAAACAATGAGTGAAACAATCGCTGTCAATTAGTCCTAAATACGAGAAGCTGTTAACTGCGGAGTGTATATTGCTGATGTGTTAGTGAAATGGTAGGCCCTGTCAATACTTTACACTACAGCTATTCTTCATGCCGAACCCTTCCATTTAAGCATTCTCATTTATCTATATTTACATTCAACACAAAATCGGTAATATACGAAGGTGGCAAGCAGAGTTGGAATGTAGTTATATGGAGAAAGAAACTACATTGTTGTATGTTGTTGTTAAAATAGTTCATGTAAGGCAATGCAAAACTATGTGTATACTGATGTGGGTTTTTTTCTTGGTAAAGATTTTTAGTAAGCAGGATTGTACTGCTGGCAGTCGGCATTTTGATACGTACGTATGCAGTTGTTGTATGCATATTCCTTATAGATCATTGCAGCTACACCACTGAGACTCGAACCATACCAATCATTTGACCTTTTCAACCCTTCATTTCCTCGATTCACACTTCTTTTCGCCCAAACCTTTTCCATATCTCTAGTTTATAACTCTTACTGCTTTGTTGACCTTTTCCCACTTGCACGCTCGTAAACTCCGTTTCAACACCTTCCGATCATCACCTTTCTACCTAGTCTCTCATGCATTGTGTTTCATCACATTCTCACCTGTCCCTTCATGCATCCTACTTCGGCACCTTCCTACCTGGCATTTCACACACCCATTCACACCTCCGTACCACACTTATACAACAATCATATCGTTCATCCTGCTTCCCTCCTTGTCACACCCCTCTTTCTACCCCAATCCCTTCACCCAACATACATTGTACTCTGACCTCCATGTTTTTTCTTGCGTCGCGCTACTTCCACAAAACTTTCTATCCTTCTGAACTGCCACTTTGCTCTTTATCATTTCCCCCTTCTTTCTCTTCCCTCCTTCCTTACTATCTCTTCCTTCCCTTTTCAATCTCCTCCTCCTTTCCCTCCTCACAGCGTAACGCCTAACCTCCAATTCTCTGTCCGCAACGTCGCTGCTGCCCCTTCATAACCCCTATTTACCGCCTCGCTTGTAATTTTCTTCCAACTCCTTCCTTTTCCCCTTCCTCTTCCTTGTCTCGCCTGTAAGTCGCTGTCCGTTCCTCTCCCCCTCCTTCCGACTTGCCCATAATTCTCTGTCTGTCCCAGGTGGGTTAAGAGTTCACACTAGCTAATGACCACTAACAGTTCGCGGCAATTGCTGATAAACAATGGAAGCAACACCGTTCCTAGCGGATAATGTTGTCTTGGAATTCTACACGAGGAATGGTAATTTCCGGGTTTCGCCTTCACGATGTGTGTGATATATGGAGGTGAGGAAACATATAGTTTTAAATTCTTCTGATGTTCCTGAGAAGGTAGGCTGTACTTTCTTTTAATCACCTTATTATTATTTTCTGAAAGTAATTTTCACGATTTTGTTCCAGCGCAACGCAAAACAGTTACTGTTATATGTCATTTCTTTGCAAATAAATAAAAAACAAATACAACAATAATCGATTATGTTTTAATTATCGATCTCTCCTCGTCACAAATTTAAGCTAAAATATCTCTCTCAAAATACAAGGATTGCCGGTATTTGATCCTGAAGAAATTTTTACATTGTTAAAAGTCACCTAGCAAAGTAAACAAATACACAAATATGTATTTGCGCTTTCTTTATTCACATTAAAACTACCGTCCGTATCACTAGCCTAAATTCCGTTGTATCAAAATAGAAACAACGTCAAATCAATGTCATTTTGTTGAGTGATGCGATAATAATATACACTGTTACGTTGTATATAGATACATGCATATATACAAACAAAAATTGTGCACTTACGTGTATACACGACTTCCCAGATTTATGCAAAGTGCAAATAGGTTTCTCGAATTAAACCGCATAACTCCATAAATAATCCCGGTTATCACATAATTAAGCTAAATGTAACGGCATTTGAGTAAGTTCCACCTGCTTAAAACTAGCTCATTTAAATAGAAATTATACAGCCGGAAAACTTCCAAAACGTAAACGAGGAAGGGAGGGAACAACTGAAAATACTTTGATGTAAACGTTTGAAAATAATTTAATGAGAGTTGAACATTCGCTAATTGACCGATCTTTGAAGAAGTGGTCTCTGAGAGGTTTAGCCTCATGTATGTTCAGTTCTTTATTTAGACAACAATGGACAATGCAGTGTCTAGTTAAGTAAGGTAAGAGTACACCGCGACAATACACAACAGCTGGTATACACGGCACACTGATTAAATACTGCCATTGGAGACACCTGGTGAGCAATTTTACTGATCATCTAAACTCGGCGGATAAACGCAATTAGATGCTAATGCATTATTATAAAATAATTCTATTTTGTGATATTGTTAATGGCTAAAACATGTATAAATACATTAATGCGTCAATAATAATTTGATATTCAGGAAAAATGGTTTCTGGTACAAATTTAGACTGGAAGGAAATGTTTATTGTTCTATGGTAATGGATAATGAAGATAACATGAAATTTTGTACTACAATTGTACAAATGTCAGGAGAATTCTTTATCAGTTACAAAACACAATGTTTACAAGGACGTCAGGAACCGTGCCCTCATAATGATAAAATTACTTCCTTCATACACTCCTCTGCTTGTGTCCTGTTTTAATCGTTTAATATCTGACCGTGTGGTGTGGATCACTGTGAGAAACTAATGTAAACTCGGTATTCCGTCTTTTCGTATTGCAGAGTTATCTGCTCTTGATAACAGGTATTGATTGAGAGTAACGTCATAATTTTTTGAGAAAACGACGTAATTTTCTCACACAAACTAATGACGTTACAATCAATACCTGCTCACAAGAGCAGATAACTCTGCAATACGAAAAGACGGAATAGGGTTTGACAACTAAGGTCATTTAAGGACGTTACTACGGTAGTATGTTACGTATTGTTTTTATTTTACACAAATATTAAGAATAAATATAACAACACAATAAAAAGGTAAGGAAATCGAAATTGAATTTGAAACGCGATACCTTTCACATCCGGGTTAATCCATCTCTTCGCAGATCAACTATTGTACGCTCATAAAAAACTTTAATTTTTAACATTTATACAATATTTATCAGATTTCAAAAAAAAAAAATTGCGACCTTATCTCCTTTTAAATTTTTTTTTATAATAGTACATGTGTGAAACGGGCCTTGGATAGTTGAAATATCAATTAATTAATCTGTTAATTGGTAAGCATAGATCTTAGATGCTACATGTATACGGATGCGTTGTTGAAATAGAAAATCCTTCCTAGGGCCTATCAGCCCCTGGGAGGGATTCTTTGTATCCAAAAATTCCTTATTATTGTTTATCATTTGATATTTCACAATGATGAAATAACCTCTTTGTGTAACTCAAATTTACTCACATTCTTATTATAAGAGTAATTTGTTTGTTTATAAGACTTTCTATTTTAAAGATCGCTCAATATGTAATAAGTAAACCATTCATATCTATCAACTCATTACTACATCAAACGATACGGGCTCCATCTGGGCCCAGTTGTTCAAAAGTTGGTCAGCTTAATCACCTTTTAACGACATTTTTCAACCTTTAATGATTTCATCAATGTACAAGGTAAAACCTCACAATTTTGCAGGTAAATTAACTGTACTAAGTATATGATACCTGGCAAGTTTCAACTAATCCAATGGTGGTGTTTTAAAGATATGCAAAAAATAATATTTCCGCTAATCACTGATTAAGCTTATCACCTTTTGAACAACTTGGCCCTGGTATTCTCTCGATACGTTAGATGTATCGTGCTAACAAAAAAATAAGATAAAAATAGAAATTTCAAATTAACGTTCGTTGTCAGATTTCAAAGTGTTTTTCCTCGTCTGATTATATAAACCCTATATAGAGTAGCCAGTCTAATCTGCCCGTCAGACAGAAATATATTCAGTGACGTGTTACTCTGTGACTGAGGTAATCTCGGTGTACTTTTAAATGTTTGATCCCCATGTGTATCTAATATCACCATTGACCAGACGGAGACTAGTGGTCCAGTCTGGTAAACATGCAAGATTGATTGATTGATTGATTGATTGATTGAGTGGTTTTACGTCCGCTTCACTACCGAGTAATTCGGTTATCCACAGAGCTACGGTCCCTGTATTTATAGAGCAGTCTTAATTTTGTCAGCTTTTTATATGAAAATTTGATTTTGACTGTTTCGGTTTTTGAAATGTTTTGTTAGTGTAAATTAAGAACTGTCTGTTTTTGTGTATTTGTATTTGTTAGATTGTGTTTTATTTTGTGATTTAATAAATGCAATGTGAATGAAGTATACTGTAATGTATCGATAGATAGGACTGTAAACTGGTAATATGTAGTGATGATATTATGTCGGTATGTATCGATAGATAGGACT
>JAUMHH010156467.1:0-18332 GCA_032359455.1 Chlamys rubida | reverse complement strand
AACACTATTATTAAGTGAACGGTGAGCCATTACAAAACTTTAACCCAAACTTTAACCTGCAGATTTTGGCCAAGATACTGTTATTAAAGTCGAAAACATGTCAAAAATTCAAAAAAACAAAACAAACATTTTCAATTTATTTTCAATCCACATCATTAATGCTAGCCCTCTCAAGAACCTCTATGCAAAGAATCAGCATCCTAACATCATTATTAAGTAAATGGTAAGCCATTACAAAACTTTAACCAAAACCTTAACAAAAGGTAACGGACGGACAAGTGACGGACAGATGCAGACAAAACCTATAGTCCCTCGGTTTCACCGATAGGGGGACCAAAAAATCTGGAAAATTTTGCCAGAAAATATTTATCAT
Source organism: Chlamys rubida (assembly GCA_032359455.1). NCBI lineage: Eukaryota > Metazoa > Mollusca > Bivalvia > Pectinida > Pectinidae > Chlamys > Chlamys rubida. The sequence continues at coordinate 17,959 of JAUMHH010156467.1, read as the reverse complement.
TGAATCAAGACTGTCAAAATGTTCACAGTAAACACAAATGTGCCTGTAAATCTCATCAAAACTTTACAAAACCTAACATTACAATTATACTTAGACAATTAACATATAACATTTATATGTCATGTACCAAACATAAAATACCTGGGAGGGTTTGATGGAGCCATCACAGAAGCGAAGTACTCCTGATTTTGTGGGTTGCCTCTGATCACCTCTGCCACAGTGTTAATTGTCTTTAGTAAAACAAAATGTACAATTAGATGTGTTGTGATGTATATGATAAAATCATACAATTTCAAGATATATCAAATGTCAACTTTTATTGTCAAATTCAGTTAATACTAAGCATATGAAAATTATGCACCTATCAATGGCGTAAGAATATCATGAAAATTGATAGCCAATGTTTTCTCACAGATGAAGGACTACATGACTATGACCAGTATTTACCTCGGTGAGGACATCAGCGGGCACTCCACTAGCCATCAGTATGGTACATAACTGCTGTACCAAGCCTGTAACAGCAAAACACTTTATCTAGTTTTTCAATTATTAATTGTTGTTCTAGTCTTAGTAAACTTTTGGAAGATATTAATTAGATATAAGTCAGTTGATTGTTTCTCTTCTTTTTTCTTATCTGTTGGATTGATAGCCATGTCAACAATCAATACAACTTTTGATAAAAACTTTCTACCACTGTGTTAACCTTGCCCTTACAAAGTGTGGTTGTTGTTTGACCATTCTTCAATTTGATTTTCAACACATGTATATGTACTGTAGAAATGATACACCACCTGGCGTGATATTGAGTTTACCTGGTACATGATAAATGAAATACTAATGTGGGATATGATATGTTTGAGGAATTACTTGGAATGTTACCTAGTAATTAATGTTATAGTTGCATGTGATCCTCCTTGTCACTTGATTTCCTCAATTTGAATTGTATCTCAAAAGCATACCAGTAGTAATCTTTTTTGTGTAAAATAAACTTGATGTTTGTAAAATTTCATGTGTAAAACCAAATCTAAAATCCTGAACTTAGGTCAAGTTCCATATTATTTAGTGAGTACTGTCCGACAACTTCTTTTATGTGCAAATACTATTTATGAAATTTTAAGAAAGATCTATTTACTACTGAGAAATAGCAAAAACAAACTTTGACTGTCAAAATCAAAGATGGCTACCTAGAAGTCATTTTGTAAAAAAGTTTTAAAGATACACTAACTGCATGTATAACAAATATGTAAAGAAACAGGTATCTTAACGTTTTACATGACAAACAATAATACACTTAATTCTACAGGTGTATTTAATGATATCCAAACATCACACATTTCATTTAAATGTAAAAATATACTGTCTCTTACCACACTGAAACATGGATCTTTGACATGCTGACATCTGCTGTTGTGGACTATTAGGAGACACTAGTGTGCGAACCAACTACAAAATATAATAAAATTTATAAATTATTCTAACTCTAATATAAACAAGAGGCCCATGGGCCTTAACGGTCACCTGAGTCCTACAGTTTTCATTTTTGTTGTTGAAATATGAAGTAGAGATAATGATGACGATCATCCCTACCAAAATTTGAGTAAAAATAGTTAAGTATAACTTTAAGTTAACTTTGTCAGGACAATGAGTTGATCATTCCTAGACCAAGTTAATTCGGCCTATTAGAACTTGATTTAATGTTTTAAATAGTTTTTTACCAAAATGGCAGCCGTGGTGGCCATATTGGATTTCTGATCGACCAGAAAAATTACAACACTTTATCAGGACCACAAGTTGATCATTCCTACCAAGTTTCAGTTAAATCAGCCCCATAGAACTTGACTTTCAGTTTGTAATAGTTTTTCAAAATGGCTGCCGTGGTGGCCATATTGGATTTCTGATCGACCCGAAAAATAACAACACTTGGTCAAGGAGTTGTCAGTAACTTTCCCATGAAGTATCAATGAAATCCCTTTGACAGTATTTCAGCTTAAGTTGAAAATGTAAAATGTTAACGGACGACGGACGTCGCACAACGACAGACGAAGACGGATAGCAATAGGTCACTTGAGCTAAAGCTCAGGTGACCTAAAAATACATGAGTGACCTTCACCTGTTTACATTACCATGGTGACAAACAAACACCTGGCCACTTACCTGGCTGATCACACTGCACTTCGTTTTCCTCCTTGACCTTGTTATTAAACTTTCTCTTCTTCTTTCTGCCTCGCATTCGTTTTTCCTTGTGGACCTCCTTTTGAGGCAGCCAGTCGTTGTCTATATCCTGATCCTCCTGTAGCCCCAGACGATCAGATACTTCCTTCTTCACATGAGGGACTTCCTTGAGAACAGGAGGTGATGGTTTTGGCTTCTCCTTGACAAAGCGTTGATCCAGAGTAGCCAGAGCCTGTAAAGCCATGCTATGAGATACTGTTGTAAGGGTCATTGCCTCGCCTTTTCTTTTCCTACCACGCTTCCCCTTCGTCACCTCCTCCAGAGGAGCAGCTCGGTCTTCAGAGTTCAGACCAAGGATGCTTTTCCTCAGAGATCTCTGCCCTCCAAGCTTGCGAATAATTGTTTCTTCTTCAGGGCCAAAGCTCAAACTCTGAAGCATCAGTCGTTTCTTAAGCCTTTCTTGTTTTTTCATATACTGAGACTTTTTCTCCTTTTCTGGCGATATACTGAAATCGTCAAACCAGCTATCATCTTTGATGACATCATCATCCCTAAAGTCATCTTCATTTCTGTCATTACGTTCATCATCATAATCCTCTCCCTCCACATCCTCATATTCCTCAGCTCCATCCTCATTCCTATCTGGGCGATTGTCTCCTTTTGACATACCTTTCCTGATAGTGAAAACAAGATTCTTCCTTCGCTTTTTTTTCAGGTTGAGTCCGATTTCCTTCAGTTCGTCAGGCTTGAGATTTTTGAGGAGGCGGGCCTCAGTTCTCCAGTGAAGTTTTCCTGCCTGTGAAATAGGCAAGCCAGTGGCCTCGGCCAGTTGCTCAGTGTTACCAAATTTGGTCTTCCATCCTTTGATCTTTGTGATGTCAGAAGTTTTTTGTGGTGATTTGAAGTTAACATCTTTGTTCTTAGATTTCAAAATCATATAGAGTTCTGTTCTATACAACTTTTGATATTTCTCCAGAGCCTTGTGCATCCCCCGTAAATTCTGATTCAGCTGTCCCTGAGCTTTTAATGCTTTCAATCTATGAATTCTTTTATTATATTTCAGTTGCATATGATCACGTTTTATACGAAGATTCCTTAGCCTAGATATACCAAGTAGCAGATTTTCATTTTTCCCAATTCTTGTTTTTCGCTCTACCTCTATGTGAGCAGAAAGTGTTTCCTCTGATGGGAAAGACACAAACACCATGCCATCCACCTCGTCAAAGTCTGGTTCCAGCTCCTCTTCAAATTCTCTCGCCTCTTCATCATCATCCTCTTCTTCATCTCCTTCATCTCCTTCATCTTCTTCATCCTCCTGCTCCTCCTCCTCCTCCTCATCTGTATCATCATCCTGCTCGACATGAGCATCTTGGTTTTTCATTTTTTGAAGGTATTCATCGAGGGACTTGCTCTGGAAGGCCGACATCTTATCTGGGGTATCCATTTCCACACTTTTTAGGACATCTAGAGGTCTGGGTTCACTGATCTTCGGGTGATCTGGAGTATCGTGGCCAGCAGATCCAGGCTGGCTTCGCTGCACGGTGGAGGCTGTTGTTGACCCAGTCAGATCACTTTTTAAGGCAGATCCTGTGTGACCAATCATGGGAGAGGCCATTACAGTTAGTTCTTTTTGGACTTCATCAGAGACAGAATCAAAGCCATCCTCATCACATGTCAGATCAACAGTGTCTACAGGCTCCACTAACAAACTCACTTTAGATTCCTTCTTACTGGAATCAATTGCTTCCAAATCTTTTTGATTTCTGTCTGAATCTAGTTCCTTTTTGGAATCTTTGTTATCACACTCACTGCTAGCATTTGGTGCCAATTTTTCTTCTACAGAACCATTTGTGTTTTGCTGTTCTAGGACCCTTGTGTCCTGTTCCTCTTTTTCCTCCTTATCCTTTTGTCCCTCCTCCTCCTCTTTTCCCTCCTCATCTCCTCCCTTTTCACCCTCATAGGAACACATTAACAGGTCAAAGATGTTTTTCCTGGTGGGCGAGTCGTCTGTAGTAGAATCAGCATCTGTAGAAGTAACCACCATCGATTGGTTGTCATCCATGTTCCCAGCGGTTTTCTTTCCACTTGAGGATGCTGATTTGATATTATCAGATGAAGAGGTTGCTGTGTTTACTAGAATTATGTCAGCAGGATATATGGTGTTCTTGTCAGGGGAGTTGTTCCTTCTAGGTAAACTGGTCTGTGATTGGGGCTTTTCTGGAGATGTGTTTGATCGAGTGACCCTACCTGGTGAATGGCTCTTCTCCTCAGAACTTTTTGTCGCCCTATCTCGTGATTTGTGATCCTCACCTTGCCCGTCAGAGTTCAGTAAATCCTCCAGTGAGTTTTTGTCCTGGTCGGTTTTACGCCATTGTGGCTGTTTTTCAGTACTAGTGTCTTTTGCTGTGAAAGACTCGGCTTTAGTCCCTGCTTCATTATCAGGAATTTCTTTTAAAAGTTTATCACTAGAGGAAATATTGTTGTCCTTATCAGCAGATAGGCTGGACTCTTCCAAAAGCCTTGTATTGTCCTTATCTGATGCTGTAAAACTCTCATCACTTATATCCTCCTCCTCATCCCCAGATGTAGGAGGCTCGTAGAGAGGAGAATTGAGAAACTCTGTTAGAGGATTGGGACATTCCAGATTGGATTTCACACGCGAGATCAGACTAAATAAGTTGGAACTCTTTGGTTTCTGAGAGACATGACTGTCCGACTTTTCTATGGAATCAGTTGTATCTCCACTGCATCTCTTTTCACATTTTTCTTCTGCATCCGTTTCATCATTATGGCTTTTATCTATTTTGTAATTGTCAGTTTGTTCCTCAGATTCAATCTTAATATCACTTGCTCCGATCAACTTTCCACTGCCTTTGTCCCCGTCAGAATTATTCTTACTATCTCTACCCGAATCTTTCTTTCCGGGACTACCTTTTACCCTACCACCACCTTGTAGAGCCTCACACTTTACACTACTTGTTCTTTTTACGTCTGTTTTTACAGCCATTTTACAACTTTGTTTTAGGTCAGGTTCAACACTATCACATTGCAGCTCTACTGAGCCACTTTTGCTGTTCCTGTTCTGTTTCAAGTCACTCTTACGTTCACTCAAATGTTCCGAGTCATTCTTGACGTTACTCTTAGGCTTGGGGTTATCTTTCCTGAGATCACTTTTACTTTTGCTGTCATCCATTTGTTTAGAGGAGTTCTTAGTTTTAATTTTATGCTTTGAGTCAATTTTCTCCCCCATTGTCTTTGACTCAGTTTTGCTGCTACATCTTTCCTTGGAGTCAATTTCTTTGGAGACACTTTTATCAGCACTTTTACTTTTGGAGTCATTATGCTTAGAATCACTTTGTTTTGAGTCCAATTGTCTGGATTCACTTTGTTTGGAAACATTTTGTTTCGGAACACTTTTACTTGAACTTTTTTGCTTGAAATCAAGTTGTTCTGAATTTCCTTGCTTGGAGTCAACCTGTTCAGAGTCTGTTTTCTCACACTCGTGTTTGTTTGATTGTTTATTTTTTGTATCACTCTGTTTGGAGTCACTTTGCATGGGAACACTTTGCTTGGAAACCGTTGGCATGGAAACACTTTGTTGAAGGTCTGTTGGTTTTGAGATACTGTGTTTTTTACTACTTTTAAGAAGACTCCTTTGTTTGGAATCAGTTTGCTTGGAGACACTTTGTTTGGATTCCTTTTTGACAGGACTTCTTTGCTTCGAGTCACTTACTTTGGAACTACTTTGTTTAGAGACATTTTTGTTTGCACTTTTTTGTTTTAAGTAATTTTGTTTGTGGTTATCGAGGGTAACATTTGCACTTTGTCTTGAATCACCTTTAGAAACATTGTCTTTATTGTAACTTGCCACTGTTGAGGTAGACGGAGAAGCTATGTTATTGGTATCCGGGGCCGGGGGTAATTCTTGTTTAAGGCGCGTCAGTTCCTCTTTGTGAACGTTAGCCAGGTGTTCCTCCATCTGAACCTGAATCTGACTGTCGCGAGTGTTTGTTTTCACCCCCTGACTGAAATTAATCTCTCTTACCACACCAGTGTGTTTCTTCACAGTCAGTGAGCTGTCACTCACCGCAGCTGTCTCCGCTGGGGACTTTCGTCGTGAGGGAGTAATAATCTTATCATTGGTCAGTGTCCTTGTCAACAGTGCATACAGTTCCGATGTTTGACACTCTGCTGTCTTTGTAAGCTTCTCCCCTTCAACCATTTTAAATGGTTTGTCCTTCTCCAGCATCTTTTCTTGCCTATCCTCTGGACTTCCACCATCTCGAGGATTCACTAATTTGGGGGACTTCCTTGGAGACTTAAGGGGGAAGAGTATCATATCGTCTGCATAGCGTACGCTAGGAGAGCGTATCCTGCGGCCATGCCGTACATCTCCATCCCTCAGAGGTGTAGGAGATGTAGATCCTGTATCCATTGGCAACTGATCCCCATTGTTGAGAGTAATCTCTACAGATCCCAAGTCTGCTGGCAGTCTCGTTTCCGAGGTAACTGTATCAGCCAAATTTTTATTCTCTACAGGAATTGCTGAGGAAGGTGAACGCCGTTTCTTTTTGCTCTTCACCTTTTCAAGTGTGTCCAAATTGGGACTTTGCTTGGCACCTATGGTTGGAGATTCGGGACGGCACTCTTTTAACAACAAAGAATTTCCCTTCAGATTTTCTTTCTTTTCTGAATTGTCTTTTATCAGAGATTTAGGAACACTCTTGGTCTTGCTAGGCTTTTCAACCACATTTTTAGCCAATTCATGATTTTCATTTTTCACTGGTGTGGGTCCCTTTTTAGGCGAGACTTTCTTCTTGTTTCCTGCAAGGCTTGGCTCCTCATTTGCCATATCTGTAAGATTGCTGAAGGATTTTAACAAATGTTTCCTCAGTTCACATCCACTAATGGTGCCAGTCCCTGCCACACTTGGTTCCTCCTCCCCTTGCAACACGTCTCGTATATAAACAATGGGCGTGCTAGTTCCTTCGGGCGTCTTGGTCCCAGCAGGTAACCCACTTATAGCATGCTTTACATTCTGGTACACAAAGATACGGCTTTGATCTTGATTGGTTCCATCTCCAGATTTTCTGTCTGGTAGAGAGTCAAAGATCAAGCTAGGAGAAACAGTTTTTGACTGGGGTTTAGGAGAAGCAGTTTGATCCTGCTCGTTTGAGCTAGTCTTAGAAACTCCCCTTTCTTCTATGTCACCAGGAGCTACTTTTTTCCGTTTACCCTTGGGGGATGGGGTAGTTTTCTGTAACAAGCGATCAGTAACTTGGTGTAAAGGGTCTAGCACTGAAAGTTCTGTCTGACATGCATGTTCCTGTGGGGCAACAGTTCTAGGACTTCGTCTTGGGGATGAATCTTGTTGTCGAGGAGACGATGATCGGGAGCGCTTGCCAAACTTTGAAGAGGACGCTGTAGCATTCCCTGTCTTTATAAGTGTAGTTGAGTGTTCTTCAGCATCACACTGCTTTGAATCTGTAAAACAATGAAGGCAATTGAAAATACTCCTTATAATTTTCGGCATGAAATATCAATATATCAAAGTTACTAAACAGCATCTGAAGCCCAAAGTTACAGGAAAACACTTATAACAGAAACTTGTGTCTCTAGTCCCTTTGCTGTAAGTATATTATTCACAAATTACCTCAAATTACTCCATTGACCATGAAAACTCAGTGAGCAGGGGGCTCTATTGATAAACTTCCACCCATGACATCTCATGAGGGATTCTTGAAACATCGATCTTGTAAACAAGCATTTCAATTTTCTTCAAAAGTGGTCAAGTGACTTTAAGCCTTGACTGGTGACAACTGAAACTGAATCAGATGTAGAACTCAATTTTACCATACAATAGTATAAAAATAAACTAAATCTGTTAACAGTTCATGCGATGTCTTGTACTTGACCTCTTTTGGATTGAAAAGCTTGTGTACAAGACATATGTTTGTCTGGTAGCATGCTGATCATGAGATAAAGAACTATCAACTTTGTTCCAAGTAAATAACCATGAACAACTTTTAAATTCCAAATGGTCAAATATGTCCTTTAACATTTTTTTCTGAATAACCAGAAGGCCAAGGCTTATAATTTATCGTTGTAGCATGCTGAAAAGAAGGGCTACAAATTCTGCTTAGTTTAAATGAATTTCCTTGACCTACTTTCAATGAATTGGGTTATCATCCTGGAAGGTCAGAAGGATGATCAACCCAATCATTGAAAATGTTAAAAGACTTGGACACATTTTCCCCATGACCTTGAAAGATAGACAAGGTCATTCATTTGAACAACATAAACACCATTTCATCCAAAGCATGCTACATGCCAAATTTCTTTCCCCTACACCTTTTCGAATTCAGCAAAAAATGATTTAATATTTTACATATTTGACCATTTGGTATTTAAAATTTGTTTATGGTTATTTACTTGAACAAATTTGATAGTTCTTTATCACATGATCAGCATGCTACCAGACAAACAATGTTACCCAAGTGCCTTATTATTCAGAAGTTGAGGAATAGGAAGGTCAATTGTTCATCACTGATTCAAAGCTTTACCAAATACATCTAATAGCTGTGACCTCTACAATGGGTAAAGGGTTCATTTCTTTCTACATGCTAAACGGCATTACCCTAACTTTATGTATCTTAAATTACTAGAAGAATTGAACTTTTGCCTATCATAAAACCTTCAATTTTGTTTTTGGTCATTCAATTTATCAAAATTTGACATTTCTTTACACCTGCAAAATACAAGCCAAACATCATTACCTTATAAGCTATAGGCCTATTAGTAGAACTTGTTTTACTGTTTTAACACATCTGACAGTACCTGTGACTGTGAAAGAGTATACATCTTAGCAAGTTACAAGTATAATGTCTTGATTCTAGGCCTAGTCCAAATATAACCACCCTAGGCCTCTTAGTAATTCATTATCATTTGTTTTAATATTTCAACCCAAATGTGACCCCTGTGACATTGAAAGTTTGAATAAACTTGATGACCCTTAATCCCATGATACAAGCCAAATATCATAATTTCTAACAAAGTATGATTCTTACCCTGGTTTTTATCTAGATGGCTGTGATTGACCTGGCCCTTCACCGGTGTAGAACAAGTGCCTTCCTGGTTTTTGGTCTTGGCCATTACATGTCCTAGGTTCCATCAAGGTCATGGTCACATCACCTATGACATAAACAAAGGTCAAGGTTACAGGTAAATCTATAACATAAACAAAGGTCAAGGTTTCAGGTAAACAAAGGTCAATATCCTATGCATGGAAGCCATTGTGGTTCAAATGAAACCTTCAGCCACAATCACAAATACTCATCAGATCATGGTCACATGTGCAAGGATATGTACAAGTCACCACTACAATAGATAAAAGGTCAAGGTCAAAACCTGTTGTTTCCATAGTAACAACATAAAGTTTAACATATACTGGTGTGGTACCATGAATATGATATTATCTTATATGATTCATTTCCAAAGAAGATAATATTTTCTCCATTTAATGTACATGCCACATTTACTATTTCTACTCAGATTTTTCAACATTTTCATAGAGACCTGTACCTTTTGATGGAGGAGCCTAGCAGTTTTTTCATCAAGTTGGGAAAATAGGTATATTTTTATTAAACAAATAAATATTTAAGCCATTAGGAAAAATTTGATAAAAAAATAAGTCACTAAATAAGAAATTAGCTTGTTTATTTCATCAAATATAACATGAATGAACAGTTGAAGAAATAAAACAACGAACAGATACCCTCAATAAAAGACAAACAATCAATGATGCATATACGACTCAAGACATTTTTTTTTCTCCGAATGTCAATTTTATTCCCTCATCAAATATATCAGAAGACTGCCATGGTTGGGGAGCCCCGGGGTCAGCTTCTTAACAATTTACATTTCCTTGCATGAGGACTAGGACAGCTTTCTGACAAAGTCTTGGTGTCTACTTGCAGAAATTCGGGAGTTCTGGATATACTACTAGTAACAAGAACTTTAATTCTTAAAATAAATATGCATTTTGCGATATTTATTGAAATATGTGTTAATTTTCAATGTTGATACAAAGTAAATTTTATGTATATTGACTTTAATGTATAATAAGGCAAGAAGATATCAAGTCTTCTTTATATTTAATTTGAACAAATAATTCTCCTTAAATTGCAGTAAATTAATGATCATTCAAATTGTGAAAATACAAAATAAAATTGTGAAAGTAAATTATGTAAGGGAAAAGGCATGTGACAGGCCTGTATCCCTAATATGTTAATGTTCTTTCTCAATATATCAGACAAGCCACATTCTTAGTTTTGTAATGCTGTGGGTAAAGCATGATTTATTGCCTATTTCTATTCTAAATTTATCTTTTAAAAACACACAAATACATTAACTGCATTTATAAAACAGTACAACTTGGATAAAGTTAGTAGATAAGAAATCAGCATTGTTTTGGGTTTAATGAACATTTAAGTATCAAAGTCCATCACCCCATTAACTAAATAAATGTTATGTATGCACAATGATCCATATTACCTGAAATGGTCACCAGAATACTTCCTGTTTTCAAAAATGATTACAGATTTTGGTTTAAATAATATTTTATTTTCATTGTTTAAATCAAAATCTGTAATCATTATATGAAACAGGAAGTATTCTGGTAACCATTTAGGATAATATATGGATCACTGCGTATACGTCACATTTATTTTTTAAGCCATTAAATATAACAGTTTTTGCATTTACTTCACTTCATTGGATTAAAACCACACAACAGACTTCCTGTTCCAACTTTTAACTATGCAACATGCATATCTAAAATCCATACCATGGACACTGGTATGGACACTAGAACAATTCTGAATGGATATACATCTACTAAATCAAAAGAACTTGCATTGGCAAGGATTTGGCAAAGTTTTTTGTTTAAGCTGAATTCTCCAGACTTCTCTATACTTCCATTTAGGTCTCTACTTGCCTACTGAACTAAATCACGAAGGTCTTGAAAGGATATTAGCGGTAAATAGCCTGTAAACCGCCTTACAGTTACAAATTTACCTCTTTTACAAAAGAGTTCTACACTCCATTACTCCACACTATAAGACACCTGTAAAACTTTTGTTGATCATTTGTAATTTGAGCTTGGTTTATAAATTTCTGACAAATTTAAAACTACAATGTACAAAAGACACTGGACAACATCAGTAAAACTCAGGTTATTCTAAACTATTTTGTTATCATAAAATTAAAATAAGACGTAAGGGGGATAACTCTAACACAAATCACATGTACATGTATAATGAAGAATGTGTATGTAACATATAACCTTAACAACACCAAAAGAAACTAAAGATGCACTGGAATGATCATGGACATGGTTTTTATTTAAAACAGGTAAATTACAAACTTGATAAACGTAGAGTATATCACGGAGTTAAATGAGTGAAATGAATGTACAGTAAAATAGGTTTATAAGGATTACTGAGGAACCAAGAAATGAAATTGCTTAAGGAACATTGTTTTCATTTTTAATGTTTACAAGACAATTTTATTGTTCACAACTTGAATACCAGCACAAAAAACACATCCTTGTTACCGGTAGACAGCTTTTGGTAATGGGAAATAAAATTTCACCAGTAGTAAGTATATCACAGTATCTGACCAACATGTCAATTCACAGGATGTACTATATATATACATGACTGATCAAAAAAACAACAAGACTGCTTTTATTATTGATTTTTGTCTACTCAAATCATATCTTATGACTAAAATGTCTTGAGAATACATCTATTTTGTTCATTTGCATTCATAATTGTACTTTATTGATTTTCTGGAAATTGTCTGTTATATGTACATTTCACCTGGAGTGAACATGTGATCACCTCAGGCGATGTACGGTTAGCCGGACCTATTGTCTTATAGTCCAGGTGTCAAACAGGAAAAAAATACTGGGTTTGAAAATATTGATTCCACGGAATATAATCCCAACGAATTTGTCTCAAAACAAAAACGACGAAATTTAACCCCAACGAAAATAGATGCTTTTACAGTATAGATCTAATATTAATTGCTATTCATAGCAAATCATATAAACTGTATAGCTCACAAGTTTGATAATTTCTAAGACTATATAGCAAACTTTTTAAAATGAAATAGAACAGAAATACGATAAAAGTTCAATCCTTATTCTGCCAAGTTAATTGTGGATTGTACGAAAAACCTCAGAGATAAACAGGGTGATGAGATCATGTTAAATGTCCTCATAACAGTTAGTCATATGATGATGGGTGCTGAAGAAGATATCATCAAACATAAAGAGCTGGAAGGAAAAGAAATTGGATTCCAAGTGTCAAGAAATAGGGCAGTGTATCAATTTTAGTCTATCCAATATCTCCCTCGGAAGAAAACCCTCAATTCTGCAGAGGGGCCCCACATTAGTCATCCCATACAACTGAGTTCATTATATTGAAAAATGACTCATAGCCATTCTTTAGAGTCCTTATAATATTCTACTGGACTAGTATACCTTTTTTACCTGATAATCTGAGGACTAGTTGAAGAGACGATTTACTACTCCTAATAAACCAGGCTAAGATCTGGCTGCTACAGACATACCCAGTACATGACGCAGGAGAAATGTCTGTAGAAGATATCAAAACCTATTGTAAGGGAAGTATGGTGAAGTCCTCGAAAATAGTTGACAAAGTTAATCTATCAGCCATATAATATTCTGATTAAACGTTTTTGTTTTGGTTTTTTTGTGTAAGTCCTGTATGCTTTAGTCACTAGTCCACAGGGAAAATCCTGGAGTTTGAGAGCAGTGGGCCATTCTATGTAAAATTTAAACGAAAATTGGAACATGGAGGGGTCAATTCAAGTTTTGAGGGGTCAATGGCCCCATGGCCCCCTCCAGGATTATCCCCGAGTCCTTACTGACATCTACCTGTCTCGGACAAGATGACCAGCTTAATACTGAACCCGGTCTAATTTGTCAAAAGGTACATGCAGAATGTCTATAAGGAAATAAATATTATATCTGAAGTCTAGAAATACAAATATACTACAATTCTGGAAATCGAACCCAGATACATATCTAACCATCATTCTTGTTGTTTAGACATTCTACTTAAACTTAATAAAAGTGTTTCCCTTACTTGATTAGAGCTAACAAAATGCACAATTATATTGATGTTTCTAAGGGAAAATGAGAACTTTAAGAGTTCAGTTGACAATTTAAATTCTTATCAAAATATTACTAAGACTTGTTCATTTATGGTTTTGCATCCTCCTAATATCTAATTACCTGGTATAAGGTCATACTAAGACCTGTTGAATCTTATAATTAGGAGCTTTCGCAAAGAAAATATAATCAAACTTCGATATTATAACACCCTTTTTCCAATTGCCACCTCACTTACCGTCAACATATTTCAAGGTCCCTATTTCTCTTTTTCTGTATGAATTATTTTTTATACATTTCCCTCAATTTTTCGATAAATGATGGCAGTATAAAGAGGTTTTACAATAGCATACACATTTACATTTTTTCAAAGCTATTTCATTCAAATTCAGTATATTTACTCGAGAAACATATAAACCGGATGACCAAGACTGCTCGGTCGGGGTTAAAAGTCCTCCCATGCCAACTGGTACAGTCATAATCAGATCATGACAAGTATCTAAGAAGATATATTTCACCAAAAAGATCGAGATCCTTACTACTTTGCTCTGAACTTCCACTTTCAGTTTCACTTCTCCGAGTTACCAACGATTAGTTTATCAGTTACAACAGTTATCAATAAGATGGAATATTAATGAGGAAGTATTTTCAATATCTGTTAAAAAGTTAATCCAATATAATTTGTGCATTTCTTTTTTTTTAATCTGCACAAAATATTTGGCCTCCACCATTTCATTTGCCCCAGGAAATTAAATTGTCTGATGATTTTTTCCCCAGGCTTACGCTGGTCCCCTTTTTGAGGCTACAACACCTTATTATTTATTTTTTTATTTTGTTCATGACAATTATTTTACATGCATAAAATATGAACATTTTCAAATTTTGAAATTGGTGTTTAACTTGAAGATTTTGTTGTTGAAATGCTGTCTACCTGGTTCATAGATCATATAAAGTTTGATTTATTTTACAACAAAATGAAACAAATTCCGCTTATATTAATCACTCTTGTTGGCCCAGATCTAAGCGCGAGTGTGCCTTAATGTGGGAGGAAACCGAAGTACCCAGAGAAAACCTACGTGGTTATGCAAGTGACCCCATACCTTTTTTACATCCTATCGGGGAATCAAACCTTGGCCATCTTGGGGACAGGCAGGTGCTCTATACACTGCACCACCCAACCACAGATCACATAGATATAAAAATCATATAGATCAATCATTTAAGGTTTCATTGGACCCATTATCAAAATGAAATTTCAACTGATTCCTAATATAATAACTTAATATAAGTAATACCCTATTGAAAAATTATCAGTAAGAATATGTGTTGTAATTTATTGAAAACACCAGACACATATATTTAAAATTTTGAAAGTTTTTGTCAGACAAGTTATTTTGTGATGAAATTGGATGCAAAAATTAAACAATCTCATGCAATTTTATTGAAAATACATTCATCCATGGTATTAAAACTTAATTTTACAACAACTTTATGAATTTAAATTTAACACACTATTGAATTGTTGCTTCAGTTGGTATCACAAACTGGGTTTTAGTTCTGAGGGGGACCAGAATTCCTAGAGAAAACCAAGGCATTGAGCAGGTGTCCCTAGTTTTACAACTGATGGGGAATCAAACCATGGTCATCTTGGTGAAATGCAAATGCATTATTCACTGTGCCTCCCAATCACCCCAGATAAATAAGAAAGTTCTTTAGTGACTTCATATCCTTGCCAGTAAGTTAGGGACATTTAACGTGGTGTAGGTTAACTGGCCTTTTCATCAATGGAAACCTTTGTAATACGACCTTAATTAATTGTCGTAAACTAACATAAAACCCAAACAAACCGAAACCGAAAATTCAACGATTTACCGTGTTTCTTCGCGAGACTTTGATTTTTTGTTAAATGCAAAGAATTCATCGCCAACAAATACAACTATTTTTTATAAAATAGGATTCTTCTTCATACAAAATGAATTGCCAACTGATTTTTTAAGAACAATTTTTTTTTTAAATTTAAATCAAACAGTCATTGAATTTCCTTTTTTTCACTAATACAGTGATTGAGGTTTCAAAATATCTCATAAAAAGTTGTTTTTTTAAATTTGAAATATAGAATATTTAACAATGTATACTAAAATCAAAATAAAATGACAATTTTTGTTATAATGAAAATCTTTTTAAAAAATACTTTCCATTTTCATTAATGATATGCCTACTTGTCTGTTAACTATTTAAAGAAACTACAACACAAAAATATCGGCCCAACCTTTTTGTCATAAGCAATGCTGAAACACAAAGGGTTTGTCATAACAATTCTACTTTATAAAAAAAACAACACAAAATTTACGCAAATCACGTTTGCTGCATCTCTATCACTTCCAAATACCTAAGTAACGCTAAGATAAGAGTCATTTCAAATACGTACGCCGCCCGAAAGTAACGACGCAAGCAACCATAATAAACAATGGCTTTGAGTATACTAACAGTAGGCATCAAAACACGGGTCGTATGATAACATTGCAATATCAGATAGTTCCAAATAGTTGTAGGTATTTATAACTGGACCTTATGTTGAAAGTCTCTAAACGCTGTAGACCTAGTTGGGCCATAAACGACGCCGTCGCAATCGTACGTCAAAACAGACTGATTACGGAAGCACAAATATCGCGAAAATTTAAATACACTTTGTAAATACACGATCTACTGAATAAAAAACAAATTACAACAAAAAACCTTTGATAATATGATAAAGTCAACATATTTCTTGAAGTTCAACATGATTCCATGGTCGCTTGATAGTCAAACGTTAGTGTAAAACGTCAAAAACGTCTGAACCTCGATTCACGTTTACGGACCGCAACACGCGGTTATCGTCTGTTGCTATGACCATGCAATCTTTCGATACCTTGTTTACGTTCTGTGGTCAATATATCCAACATTTTTCTATTTCAGATACATTTCAAAGGTTCAAAGCAAACAATGTTTAAACGTATGAAATTGGTCGGATCGTCTGGATACATAAATAAGCAAGAAATATTCGAACACCCTACACTTACTATTTCTCCGCCATCTTGAGGATAGAATGCATAGACCGCAAAGTGTTATGGGTAATTTCCGCGCGTTCTATCCACGTGTGTCATCACATGATTTCTCCCAGCCAAAAATAGTACATTGTAGCGGTCACAGCGAAGACCCTACCCATCACGAATTTCGATAAAATACAGCAAAACAATAACCGATCATAAGTTACAGAGTATCTAGTTTGATAGCAGACACTTCATTATATCAAGTAAGGTAGTTGAAGCGTTACAAAGCTTCGTCTCTGCGCCGTGTTTGATAAAATTTGTTCGGGACATGGTTTGCCGCTGCTCCGTACTGGTGACCTAGATATCGGGTCGGCTGTATTGCCACGCGGAAGAATAGTACTTATATTGGTTTCATGTAAAATACGTTTAATGCCTTGTTCCTTTGGTAAGAATATGTCACAACAGTAATTAATAGATTATGAATTATACACCAATGATATGAAATAAAATGTATCGGTCGCATATAGTGTGTATATTGGGCTATGGTCAGGTCGCACTGTATGCAGGGTTCTAGTTTACATGACGGGGCGAGTCGTATACAACACATATAAACAATACGTTTTTCTGTACATATATTATAACCGGGGTGAAGGCTGATAGTCCTTTTCAACAGTAGTATTCTTGGAACTCTACAATAGGCCTGCATTAGACTTGTATCGTAATAATGTGAAATATAGCTCCAGTATGTCCTATTTACGAACAGTCCATGGTTCAGGGTACTGTGCATACTTCTCGCTAATTCCATACTGATCAAAGCGATAGTGGGATGAAATGATCTTCCCTGTTAATTAACAAGCATGACTCAATAACAAAGACTTATTCTACAGTGAAGATAAGACTATGTTTTAAATGATAACATTCTCAAAATTCCATATTTTCACCTATATACTTAGCTGTCCAGCGCTAAGTAACAAGTGTTCAATGCATATCATGGTTAGTACACACGTGTGTGACCATGTGTCGCCTAGCGTAATCGAACTACACACATACTCACTATGTACATGTACAGGGAGTTTATATAAACGCATGTTTTCTTATCCCTTACTTTCACTAAGTACTGTATATACTCATCGCAACCTGTGATACATGGTTGACAACTGAATAAATCGCGAAAGTATAATTCTTGCCATACACACACAGTCAATTCAGTCCAGTTTCCAGTTTATAAGGGCGAAATGATGGCCATTAGACACTTTTGTTATCTTGATATTTCTATAGAATATACTCACGTGTAGGTAACTGTATGCATGTCGAACTCAACGGTTATATAGTGTTGAGGTCACTTGGTACACACATAGGTGTCACCACTGTAACTACCAAACATAGTTCACCAACTCAACGTGCACTGACACACACACACACACACACATACACGCAAACACACACAAGCACGCCTTTACACAGGCGTACACACAAAATAAAAGCATGTACACATCCCCTCTCCCCTCAAGGAAAACAACAACAACAACAACAACAAACAAACAAAAAGAACCCCCGA
>JAUMHH010156466.1:0-31543 GCA_032359455.1 Chlamys rubida | reverse complement strand
ACTAAAAATCCCCCCCCCCCCCCCCCCCGATCTTTTTCCTCACTCAAAACAAAGATTAAATTTGGGTGCAAACTCAACTTGGTATGCAGTGAATAATAAATTAACAAGGAAGTGCAATAGACAACATTGAAGTACACTCATGTTCACTACGATGTTAACTCCAGTGCACAACGAACTTTACTTTAGAGCTCTACAGTGTTTACCCAAATTTAAAAGACTCAAGTACATATTTCAATAATTGTTTATAATGAATTGGGTTTTTTCATCATACGAAAATTGAGAGAGTAAGGAAAGATGATTTGATTGAATATTTTATAATATCGATACACATATTTTTTCAACCCCCTCCCCTAGGTCTACTGTGTGTTCCCAACACCAACATCTTAGGCGTAATCCAGTGACATGTAGTAGGTATGGCCTAGTGATACAATAATGAATTGCCTCTGTTGCAGGGTACATGAACATCAATAAAAAAGGTTGATCAATTTAAAAATAACAATTTAATAGATATAGTTTCACAGGGAACCTCAAATTCAAATCACAGTTACGATTTTACTTCAGTGGCAGGTTTAATGATGATTGCTGAAGCAACGTTACTATACCCTCTGACAATTAATTATTCCCATTGTCTGTTCAGGAGATACAATATACACATGTTAATCAGTACTCGCTTACGGGTAAGCTACTGTGGCTGGCAATTTGTTTGGAAATGACAGACAGACGCGGGTACAATTGATCTGCTGTCTCCATTGCAACACTTGGGATCTGGGTTTTGTTCGTATCCTGTCTTTCCTGTCTTCTTTTTTTCTATATATATAAACAACCAAACAAAACAAACTATTTCAAAACAGTAAATTTGCCCTACCATGATACATACATATTCTGCGCTAAATGAATAATTTTATAGCAACAAAGGTACAGAAGAAATCTCTTTTTAATCAAATTGTAAACCTAGACATCTATGTTGCACTAATGAAGGGCATAAACTGATTTGAGTGAAAATAATCAATGTGTATACTTCTTTGTTTTAGTGGAGTGCTCTTTCTATGCATTGCAGTATTAAAGGTGAAAAGCATTCAAGCATTCTGGTCTTAGGCACACCTGAACTAGCTTTCAGAAGATCAAAAAGTATTCCATAGCCATTGACACAGTGGTCAGTGTCACACTACGTTATCTCCATGATAACAAGGTTTACCTGCATTAATGTTAGTATTTTTTGGTGTCTCTAAAGTTGTGTATTACACTACCGAATCCCCTGAAATGGATTACAAACTGGGTGTTACATAAATTGTCGACACTAATTGATAACACACCCCGGCATCAATTATTGGGTCATTAAACCATGATACATTAATTCGGTCTTGTAAGGTCAGTGGTCCATAATAGCCACATAGCACAGGTGTTAGAATTATAACTAGATGATCTTTGCAACGACAAAATTAATTTTGAATACTTCAACAAAAATCGATATCATTAATGAGAAGGTTATATTATATAGCACATTTTTGAAAAGTTAATCATGTTTGTTCTTTAAAAATATTCAGGGGGGTTGGGGTAATGTAAAACTGTATACGTAATACTGTTCAAAACTATAAATGAACCCTTTTAACCACCAATATATATGTATCACACATTGTGCACAGTAACTCCAGTGCACATGGATGTGAACTCCAGTGCACTACAGTGTTAACTCAAGTGTACAAGGATGAGATCTGCAGTTCACAAGCGTGTTAACTTTAGTGCAAAAGCTTCTTGTAGTCCTCTTCTAAGGGGACATTAATCCAAACATTATCGGCTGCCCCTATTGCAGCAAAATGGGTCATCATACTTTCATCTCTATTTCCTACCACAACCCGCCCCCTGCAGAATCGTGGGTGGTTTCATCCTTGATTTCCGTGCATGGGACACTGAATGAACGAAGGATATACCTGATGTATCACAATGCATGTGTATATAGACAACTAGTTTTGCACCCCCTACAGAATCGAGTTTTTATTTCTTAGTATTCTACTAAGGGGATATCAAAAGAGAAAAATCGATTTGTTGCCCCCCATTGCAACATTTGGGACTATTTTCGTTTTCTATCTTTCCTGTCTTTTTTTTCTGTTCGTTCTACTGTCTCTCCCCGATATCTCCTTAGACCTCATATGACCCTGACTGAATTATCAACCCCAAACAAACTTCATGAAAATGTGTTTCCTAGTGTCTTGCTTGTGAGCGGGCAATGGGTCCTGTCCCCACGACGGAGCATACCAAAATCCTTAACAATGGTAGTTGTTATTTCTAGCTAAATGTTCAGCATGTCGGGTAACGGCAATAACTGGTTTAGCTGTTGTATGTCAATGCGACCGTGGTGAATTCTGTGATGGGTTCCTACGGATGGTATTTCAGTAAGTTAGTTGTACATGTTGTAACGTCCTATTAACAGCTCATTTAAGGACGTCCCTCAGTGAGTGTTGTGTAAGCGTGCATGTGGGTATGTGTGCCGGAGGATGAAACAGTTGTCCTACATAGTTAACTTCTGTTGGGATGGTTCCTTATTATTTTTGTTTATCGAGAAAATCGTTGATTTCTTTGATGGAAATAGTTGGTTTTTAATTTGAAACTGTTTGTTTTGGTATTTGTCCTGTCTAAAAACAAACGTGGTTGCGATATCGTAATCAATTTTGTTTATGCACAAGTGTGGAATTAAATGATTTTTAAATTGACTGCCTCTTAGTTTTTATGACAAAATGCCTAAAAGATTTTACGCATTTCAGTGTAAACATCTCTCCAATATCAGATTTCTCTCCCGAAATATCCCAGTGTCAAATGTTATTGACAACTATCTTTGTTTTGTGATCGCAAAGCCCATCATTTGTTCTATTTTAGTCAGAAATGTCATCAATTTCGAAATGATACCCTTTCTGATAGAGCTAAAACTACCAGGCCTCCGCTACTGGATCTAATATCTAGAACGCATTGTTTTACGACCTATCAACAAAACGAATGATTATGAATGTTAATACAAGTTATCTTCACTAACCCAATGCACTGCTATCAAATAATATTGATCATTGTTTGTTTGTAGTGCTTCGCGACAGCCCAGGTCATACTGAAAATGGTGCCAAGGGGACGCCCTTGACATGAAAGAATAGGGATGATCAATTATGGTTTCTTTAGTGTCCGTACGAAAGAATATATAAACTGGCGGGATCTTTATATTTCCATTCCTTTTCCCCTTTCTTAACGCCTGACTATCAAACATAATTCGCTGTTGGCCTTGGCGTTAATTGGTCACCCAAGCGAGGAAGGTAATCGGTTCTGTCCCTGACCGAGACAAAGCAAGGTCCATAACATGAATACTTACTGCTTTTTGAATGATGTTCAGCTTGAAATGAGTAGCAGTAAGGTCTGATAAGTCAGTTTCTATGTTATGCTATTTCAGGGAGATGGCAGTTAAGTGACTCTTGATTATTCCATTAACTATGGACATGTCTCCAAATAACCTTTACTTTGACGTAAAACAACAAACTGTGTGTAGCTGATTTCCACTGATGATAGGTTACTGAAGTCAGCTAATATTATATATGGACGGTGTCCAGTGATGATGCTCCCATATTTAACAAGGATGTATAAGCCGAGAGTTTGGTTTGGTTTGGTTTTGTATTGATTAACGTCCTATTTACAGCTAAGGTCATTTCGGGACATGCCTCTACATGTAAGTGTGTTATGCATGCGTGTGTGTTTGCAGGAAACATGGTACGTTGGTGTATTCGTTACCGAAAGAGATGTTAAAGACAATACTGATTTCAAGGTTTAACGGCGATAAGACAGAGCTATAAATGTTGTTACTTTGATGGCTACTTAAATAAGAATATCAGACCTAGAATAGCTCTGGTTTGTATAGTAAAATCATGGTTGAACGTCCATGGCTAGTCAAGGTTTACCATTGTCAACCATATTTCAAATCAAAATGTTACGCTTGGCCAGTTAAGGTTGGTGTAGTAAGATCAAAAGGTCATGTAGATTTCTGTTATATAGAACATCAGGAAGCTGTCATAACGTAGACAAGGATATTAAGTGAAGCGAAACCCATAGTGTCAGGTTTAACAGCTCGGTGAATGAAATGTTCTGTTGACTGGTTATGGATGTATGATACATAAACGACACATTTTGCAAAAAGGCCATTTAAGGATTTGTCTCCATGGGCTTATTGTTAGCGTGTATGTATGCTAAAGTAACAAATAAACTAAAATCTTTATATAAAGTTATCTGGTCGGTTAGATGAAATATGCTCTACAATCGATATTTGCACTAGTGGATATTACAGTTGTGTGACCGCACAACGCACCAAAAATAGCGTGCGCACACCGTGCATACGTCGTTCACACACCGTCCGCACATAGTCCACATATGGTGCGCACAACTGTGCGATTTAACAATCGTTCGCCCCGATATGCGCTTCTCTCCGCACAACTGTGCGATTTGGTACAATCTGTAGATCAATATTACGGAATGAAAAAATACGGAAAGCTCGTATGCAATACTGTACACTGTATATATTACTGTAATTTCTCATCACAATGATTCAGATTCTGTTTAACTTTACAATGCGTGTTACACAGCATTACAGTGATAGTTAGACTGTCAAGAATGGGTTAGGCTCCAAGGTAACAGAACAGGTAAATGACAATTTGATGAGTGACTGGAGCTTTACCTGGCCTGTGCATGACACATAGAGCTGATATACGATACCGTATGACCGTAATGAAAACGCCACTCGAAGTTTGTTATTTGCATTCGGTTTGCCTATAGCTCCCCTTCAACTGGGTTTTCACACACCCCGGCCCTACCCGACGAGTTACGTAAGTGCCCCGGTCGGGGTAGAACTACGGTCCAGATACATGTACAAAGTGGCTATGTAATTTTACATGTGTCGATTAAGGTTGTTTAAAAAACACCGAGAACACAATTTCTAAATTCAAGAAAGTATAAACAGAAAGATAAGCTTATAGATGTAGAAACATACGTAAAAATCAAGTTTATATGTTTAAACACAAAACCGTATATAGTGTTCAGGAATTCCTCAATTTACACCAACCACGATTGTTATCGCACAACGTTCGTCCATCGTGCGCAAGCAATGATCGTCCAACTTTTTATCGTTCGCACATCGTTCACACATTGTTCACACACCGTTCACACATCGTGCGCACACCCTTAATTTGCATTTTTGGCCATTTATTTTTCATTGTTAAATAGACAAATTTTCCAATGATAAAAATAAAACCCCGAATCGCTACCGAACAGGCGGAACCTGTTTGTTTATCTTCTCTTAACTGTTTTGGGCGGGAGATAACCAAAACACATATGATTAACACGCTGTCCGGTTATTTTGTTTATGACGTTCGGTGTTTCTACCATGTCAAAGTAACCATAAAAATGGTCTTGTATTTGTCTATCTATACGTGCACTGAGACCAGACCTCATATGAAATAGCTGTTAAGAGGACAAACAATCCCAAAGTAACAAGCATATACAAATAATTTTAAGTTCGACTGATATGAAACTATGAAAGCCCTTTAAAAACGTCTAATGGAACTTTATTCAGATAAAATTTCGCTGATTCATCTGGATATTGTACACGGTTGATACAGTACATTTAAGAACAAAATTGAAATGCGGTCGATGTAAAATACATTCTTATTAAAAACGCCACCCCTGATATTTATATATTTTGCCTGCTGATATTTGCCCGTCAAATTGCTCGTATACGTGTATGTATGACCGTAAAATACAAGAAAAAAAGTTGTTATGAGACTGTATGCTACACAAAACCTAACAAACCCATTATTCCACGACCGTTGAAATTAGTGATATCGATCGAGTAGGCAAGATTGTTCGTGACAACTACAACCGCAAATGTGTTAACTGAGTGTAATAATTCTTCTCGATGACAGGTTTACTATATGATTAGATCTCCAATGATTGACACACTGTGAAGTGAGGCAGATTCATTGTCCTAATCTACTCGTTCTGTCGCGTCATTGATAAACAAATCTCTGTTTAGGCCGTTAACCCTTAATTTCCAAAGCATTTTTATACAACAATGATGTACCATTGCAACCAGCTATTTGCTCCCCTGCAGGTCCGGGGAAATAAAAGACCTGCTGTTTCCTTATGTTAGAAACCCCTAAAGAATTGGGGATTTGCTATTTTAGGACACAAAAACGACCAAATTAAATCGGATGCACCCATTACAACATTTGGGATCTTGAAACTACCTTATATTAACTAGCCGCCTTGCTTGACAATGCTTCACTTTTTGCTCTCATGTTGAACGTTCGCCCAAATAAGAATGGCAATAAGTTCTTCCCGAAGGACGGGACATACCAAATTCCAAGAGATCCCAGAGGGTTCTTGGCGCCTAACATTGTACAATCCTCTTTGTCAGTAGGATCTTTTCTCTTCTCTTACCTGTTAATTAAGTCATGTAAAGGGTAAATGCACCTTGAAGTGACCATTCGTTTTATTCCATCATTCCCACAAATAAACATGGACAATTAAAAACCAGAATAACCTACGGAACAAATCTGAGATAGATCCACCCAGTACTTTCTGAGAACTAGCAATAATAAACATTAACTGTTAAAATCCAAGAAGTCTGCAAGTCAGCCATCTCGTTGATCTGGTCAGTTTCAAAAGAAGATATGCACTACAAGAGAAAAAAGGTAGCCTACATATCAAATTGAAGAAAGATCCCTTAAGTACTTCCTGAGAAATAGCGATAACAAAAATTCAGTCAAAATCCAAGTTGTCTGCTTATCGGTAATTTTGTGTATCCGATGAGTCGAAAAATTGTACATGCACAAATTAAGAACAAAGGGAACTCAAATATCAAATTTGAGAAAGATTTCTCGAGAACTTCTAGAGATCTAGTGATAACAAGCAATCACTGCCAAAATCCAAGAGGGCCGGCTATCGTCCATTTTGTTTTTTCCGACCAGTGTCAAAAGTAAAAATGCACAACTAAGGACCAAGGGTAATCTAAATATCAAACTTGAGAAAGAGCCCTCCAGTGCTACCTGAGAAATAGGGATAGCAAGACGTGTTTAAGGACGGACGACGAACCACGGACGACAGGTGATTTGAATAGCCCTCCATTAGATGGTTGGCTAAAACTCGTAGTTGTTATTCCCTGCTTAACGTTCACCGTTTAGGGGTAATGGCAGCAACTGGTTCACCGGGCGGAATAATGTGCTTGGCGCTTTCGGCATGCTATTTCAGTGGGATAACACTCTAAACCTAGCATCAAATCCACCCTATCACAAGAAGGCACATACACATACATGACCTTCCTCCTGCACACACATACGCCAGCACCCATACACAACACACATGGATGCAAGTCCTTAAATGACCTTACGTTTGTACCTGTTGTTTGGACTTTAAAAAAATTAAATCAAAACAAACTTAGCGGAAACCGTCGACCAATCAGATAGAAGTATACTAATATAGGGTGCAGGGTTTACTCACCTTTCAGCTTAGTCTTTGACATTTAATGATATAAATGTTTACAAAATTTTATTATAACTAGGTCAAATGGACAAAGAAGAAACTCTCAATAAGTAGTTTGCTACAAAAGTATGCATGCATTTTGCTAAACGTCGAAGTTAACAGTACATGCATAAACAGTGTTATCAAAATCTTATATTTGAGCAAGGTATCGTGCGGGGACCTACATGTACATGTAGCTTTGGAAATTGACCGAACAGAGCACAATACGAGAATCAATTATGCGCTGATTTTGCTTGACTGCGGACAGACGAAACGACAGATACATTTTTAATTTTATTATTGAATGCGCGCATTTCCAACAAACACAACATATTCTACAATAAACCGTCTATGAAAAGTAAACTTGATACTGTTCCAGTACAATGAACTTTAAAAGAAGATGGTATATATTTTTCAACCAATTCGTTTGCTTTTGATGTTTTTTTTATTTTATTTTATGAGTGAGGGTTGGTTGTCGTGTTCTTTCTTGTATTCTATTAACTCATTCACCCCTGACATTTCATAATGAACTATTCCAACCTTTGAATTGGAGGAGTCCAAATGTGTCTTCAGGGTTGAATGAGTTAACGGGACATTGAAAAGATCAAGAATAGACCTGGTGTATCTCAATGCATGTGAATCGTAAAAGGTGACTAATGCAGATATTGAGGAGCGTGTGTTCTCCTCTGTCTTCTATTAAAGGGACATTGAAGAGATCAATAGATCGTCTCTCTTCGCAACACTTTTCATCTTTTTCGTTTCCTATCTTTCTATCTTCTTTCTGCTTCTGTTTCCCTACACACCCGTCCTTATATGACAATGGATGTTGCCAGGACGTTTAACCCGAAACAAACAAACATGATCATATTTAAGCTTTATTATGGTTGAAGTCTGACGTATTTTGTTTTGTGAATGTCTATTTTCACAGTGTTGTTTGACTTTGACACTTATTCCCGTCTGATCTTAGTTTATTATGGCTTCCGTTTTGGGGGTTATAGCATTGTATAGGCTTTGTATTACTGACAATTCAATTTTTGGTTTTTCTAGGAACCAGACTTACAATTATATTGAAACCGTAATAATATATGTTGATAATTATCATATGTAGGGTTGATTTATATTGCATGAACCGTTCCTGTAGATCCATAAATCAATAACAAAAACATGTTACCAGATAAATCGGCCTTAGGTCTACTTTTGTATTCCTTGTCAGCTCAGGTATTTGTAGTTTCAGAATTTCTGTTGATTTCTTTAACAGATTGAATGCAAATGTGCAACGACATCAAGTGAGTTAAGGAGAACTGAAGTCCAAAGAAAATTTAATAATAGGGAAGACAACACGTACATATCTTCCCGGTTAGTTCAATACGTTTACAGGCTGTCTGCCTTAGTTGCATGACAAAGGGTATTGATGGTTGTGAAGGAATACAACTGTTGTGGTGGCCAGGGATTTCACAGGGACGCCTTCGCAAATAGTTCTGAATCAGTCAATATAATCCATACTACCAAACAGGATAGATCTTAATTGACACGTATCGCATTGTCGTGAGCTTCCGATGCGTCCGAACATAATAGAGAATTAATGATCAGTAACATGCACGTGTATTGGGTAGATAAGCATCACTAAGCATACGATACATTTTCCGATAACCATAATTCCGGAACGTAATGAAATGTAAACCTGCACCACGGACTAGAATTCCGTCAATACATCG
The DNA here is from genome assembly GCA_032359455.1 of Chlamys rubida. Lineage (NCBI taxonomy): Eukaryota > Metazoa > Mollusca > Bivalvia > Pectinida > Pectinidae > Chlamys > Chlamys rubida. The sequence continues at coordinate 22,289 of JAUMHH010156466.1, read as the reverse complement.
GTACATTGTCTTCAAGTGATGAACCCTTAAAAGCTCGGAGGGGTGTAACATTATTAATTGAAGATGTCGCTAACAAGATTTTTCAGTGATGGCATTTCAGTGATGTAGCACTATAAAGTCGGCATTATAAGATCCACGCCATCGCAAGGAAGCAATTACACCAACATACCCTGTCTCAAGCAATTGTACACACCTGAACGTAGAATCAAGCTTCCATACATACGTTGTTGAAAATACCGTTATATGTAGAGAAAACATTCCGAGATGTAGTCGATAAATCTATAGCATAAATCAGTGTTTAATTACCGGATGAAGAACACCTGATACTACTTTAGATATGTCAAGATAAAAATAATTCTGGATAAGATATGTACTATTAATTCATTCTGTAAGCGTAACGCAGTGAACAAGCGCCAGGTAGTCTACATATACAGCATGATTTACATTAAGATAAATCTGATATCAAGCTCTAACGCCTATGCAGAAAATAAAAAACATCTAATCAATTGAACTTGGCAATCCTTTTTTCTTGTAATCAATCAGCCTAACAGAAACCTATTTATGCTTTTAACATATTGTGATTCTTAAGCATACATGTACAACATTTGATTTTTAAATACCAAATACATATTCTACACAAATAGGATTCTGAACGTTTATCTAACACTGATTTAACAAAAAAGCGATACAAATATTGGTTAAAAAAAGGAAACTTTTATGGCGCTATTTTTTTAACAAATTGGTGAATTGAAGCCCCTTAGATCAATAAGGTATGAGTCATAGGGTTAAGACTACGCGAGATCGGATCGGATGCTAAAAGCACCCAGTCATGCAGAATAGTTATCATACGCCCACCTTAAAATGACGTATTACGGTATGGGGGGGGGGGGGGTCCGTCCGTCTGTCCACACTTCGGTATCCGCAAGAAAGATAACTTGTTTAAATGTCGTTTAATTCTGATGAAACTTGTTTTGTATGTTGAAGATTGAAGCTAAGTGTGAAATTAAAAATCCGCACGTAATTTGCTTTTAATGGTGTAAGATCAATCGATCATTGGCAAACGAAAATAAAAAAATCTATTTTCGTAGTTCGAAATATATAAAAAAGGGATAATACAGTTGTACCTCAACTTTGGCCCAAATGGTCAAAACTCGCCCTAATCGGGACGGCATACGAATCACTAAAGAGGTAGCTGTTCTAGTCGTTTAGCCATTTAGCATCGCAGATAAGCGTACAAACTTGTTTACCCGTTGTAATACAATCTAATAACAGAGGTTTTACTGTAGATGGTTCGTGACATGCTAACGTCACGCTACCACAATTGGTACAATTTTGACAGTTTTTCATTGATATTTAAAATTTCAGATCTTGTATCTGGAATGTTTCTTGATTCTTGACAAAGGCTACCTATGGTGGTTCATTTTCAGAAAAAGTTTAAATTATAAGTAATTTGTGTTTGAAAATAGAACACTAAACTCGCAGTGAGATTTCGTCCGTTTTTCGGCCGTGATTAGGACCCAAATTGGTACACCACATCACAGGCTATGAAACTTGTTTTTATTTCTACAAGTTGATGTGCCGATTGCAACAAAATATATTGCTTTTATAATTACCATACTGAAATACAATTGTATAAATAAACTTTAAATTATCCGGTTATAAGGACCAGAAATCAACATTTAAACATGCTTATATTTAACCCCTTTAAAATCCTCCAAAATGTCGTCGACGTACGTCGTTTTTACTGGTTTTCTGACATGTTTACTTTGAAGTCATCGTGTACTCTTAAAATATTCCTGAAATCGGTTCGGTAGAAATGCTGATAAATATCTCTTTTGTTATATTGTCAAAGGAAAATGCTCAAGTTTAATTTTAAAGTACAATTCGAACCATTTTCTGATCGTGTACCAATTTGGGTAGTGTACCAATTGTGGTAGCGTGACGTTATGCATTGACGCTGGTCATCCTTTTCGAAAAATAAGAATGTTTCAAGATTTTTGACAACGGATCCATAATCCAGTTGAAACCTCCTACGTGCTCTCTTAAGTTGTAGCAATACCTGCAAGCTGTGGTTTTGTTATAAATCACATCAATAACATCTTTTTACCTTACAAATGACCTCTTCTGATTTTAAAGGCGTGCATAATGTAATAAATATGAGATATACGATATCGAAGTTACACCAACATATCCAAAAACAGGCATGTGAATATTAAGCACACGGGCTCCATTCTTGGTTTTGGTTAACTCAATGTCTCCTTAACAGAAGTAGGAAACATCCCCGTTTCTGCAGGATGGTTGTTGCTTGAATTGTCTAATGAAATGGGAACAATGGGGTCACGCAAGCAAGAGAATACGCATTCAGTTTTCCCTTGTGAATAAGTTCAAGGATCGCCTTATCGTACTAAATATCAACGAAAAGAACGATGGTTCTCGGAGAACAGCTTGTAGTCATCGACCTTTAAACAGAGGCATTCTTTCCGAGTCAAACACAATGATGAAAACAAAGCAAATGTAGTAAAATCGATTGATGGAAAGTGTATTAGTGAGCAAATCACCGACTCATTTCGGCAAATGACAAATTTAATTGAACAGTAAGCTTAATGTCGCAAACAGAGAGTGCTGCGGTAATTGCTAAATCAGCAGTGTACAAAGGACCACGCTGTGTCAATAATCTATACACTGTTTGTAATGAATATTGGTTTCCACTGAATACGACATTTGTTATAATTGTATACAAATGAAAGTGTTTTTGTCCGTTAATCATTCCACATGGGACAGATATAGAGTATGAAATATGCCGGTTGGCTAACAATACAAATACAACTTCTACGAACTTGTTTAACATATATCAATTCAATTATAGGTGTTTTGTCGCAAAATCCAATTAACCGTTAACCACATACAATTGTAATGTTCTCGTATATTACCTTTCGCGGCTTAAATTATTAAAATATAATTTCCATACATATATACATACATACATGTGCGTTATGGTAAAAGTCAGGTCAACAGGAGATATTTGTTTACAAATGTTTACAAAATTTTCCAATACTTATTTCATGCTGAACGGTCAGCATTTTTGGGTAATTGCTATAACTTGTTTACCCATTGCCGCATACTATAAAGTGCTCCGCGCTATCACAAGGAGGCAAATGTACCAACATACTGCCTCCACTAAGCACTCATACAATACACGAATAAAAGCATTCCCTTAAATGTCTTCAGCTGTTAAAATAATACAAAACCAAAACATAATTGAAGTATAACTGTTAACGCCTCAACCAGAAAACACAAATATTGTGGTGTAGTATATCAAGTGCTGACTGACTACAGTTAGGACATTGAATAACACTGTTTGTAGCCCAATGATGCTTGGTTTGGGTATTCAAAATTTGTTTTTATACCTTGCACTTTGTAATCTCTCTTCTTCTAACAACCTTTTATTGCCTAGCGTCTTGCTTGGCAGTGCCTCATTTTGGGCTTTAGTACATACCAATGTCCTTTAAAATCAAATCCGCGCTATCACAAGAAGGCAATTACACTAACATACTCTCCACCACAGATACACACATGCACAGCATACATGAGGCACATCCTTAAATGTTATTAGCTGAAAAAAGGCCGGCTAACCAGATGAAACCAAACCAATCCCTCATGTAAATGTTGACATCAATGACAAGGCAATTTTGCATAACATTATTGATTATAGAGTACAATACAGTGCTGATTGTGGATTCATTTATAGAACCCAACACAGGTTCAAAGCGCAATTGTTCTGTCGAACACTCACAAGGATGATGCTCACTAATTTTACCTTATATATTTTGTCAGGATTGTTGCGGTGGAATCATGTTGTTTGATGACTATTTTGCAATCGACCAGTTCAACTGTACACATTTGTTATACACATTTAAAAAGACAATCCTGTTTTAATTGCTAATGATTTTGCTCGTTTTTTTTATTATGAACTTTGCTAAGGATGGTTTTATAGTCCAATGTGGAGTAATCATTATACTGTAAATAATATTTATTTGAATGTTCTAAATTAAACTTCTCTCCTCCCCAGATGTAACGCAGCCGTAACAGATTCAACAGCAACCCACCGAATTATCGATCCATCACGATGACGGAATACCTCTCTCGAAGCTAAATAGCCATGCTCGCTGCTCCTAGTCAACACTTACTGGAACACGACGACGCCCAGCGCTCAGGCGTAGCGCAGTTCCAAAGTCTCAACCTTACCGCCTCGGAAGAAAGCATGTACATATTTAACGCATACAACGAATCATCAGATATGCAGAAGGCAGCTGCAGACTTCATTTTGGCGGACAATTCCAAAGACGCTCTATTCTTTTTGAGACAGTACATGTTGCCTTTCATAGGATTTTTTGGTATCATAGGAAATGCTCTGTCAGCGTCCATATTCCTCGGCTCTAAACATCGAAGCACATCGTGTAGTTTATACCTTGCCGCCCGCTCAATCGCAGACACCGGATTTATTGTTACTCTTTTCATCGCTTGGCTGGATTTTGTTAACGTGCGTATTTTTCACGTGGAAGGGGTGTGTCAGATAACTGTCTTTGTATCATATGTGTCAAGTTTCATGTCCGTGTGGTTTGTTGTCTGCATAACATTTGAAAACTACATACGAATATGTAAACCAATGAAAGTGAACACGTTTTGTACGACCAAAGTAGCCAAACGTATGATGGTTTTACTTATAGTAATGGGTATGGTAGGGTACAATTTCCCATTATGGGCGACAAGAGTAAGAATGTTTCACGGCAAACATTACTGCTTGACATTACCACAATACAGAACATTTGAAGTAGGTCTAACGTATGCAGATACCATTCTGACTTTGATGATTCCATTCATAATTATCATCACATTATTGTTCCTCATTATATGTGCCGCTGTGGAAGCTTCAAAGCGTCAACTTAGGCGTAGACGTCTACAGTCGACAGAGCGGCCTCGATCATCGAATAATCCTCAAGACGTTGTGAAACGCCTTCTGACGTCAGTGTCTGTAGGATTCCTCGTCTTACACACGCCTAGCCATGTAATACGTATAAAAGTAATCATTGAAAATATCATAGGTGAATATAACACAACTACTCAAACAGATCGTCATCTACAATATGTATTTCTGACTATGTACTATCTCAACTTTTCAATTAATTTTGTGTTGTATCTAGTGTGCTGTAAGACATTTCGTACGGAGTTCTTGTCAACTTTAGCTTTGGGATGCAAATGTTGCATGCGAAGAGCATTGGTTCAACAAAACAACAATGCAGTTTATCGAGAAGAAACAGAACAATTTTCGAACGGAATGACTATGGCCGAAATAATAAATGAAAAAGATTCCTCCGAACTTGCACCATTCCACAACCCCGGTTCAAATGGTGACTGTGATGGCACTTGTTGTAGCAACTAATGTGATACTCGTGTGGTTATTACAATTCGTTAGCGAATCTGACGATAAATATTTAAAGAAATGTAATGCCACGACCTCTGCATAACATTTCTGTTGCAGACCTTTATTTCCATTTTTAGATTCATACAAAGTGCAATCAGAACAGATCGTTTCAGGTGAGTTGTTGTCTGATGTATTTAATCAATAGCAGTGGGAATGAATAGAGCTTACCTTAATGAATAAGAGTTCCTATGTAAGGTTTCGGTTCATTGAACGTTATGTACTATGGGTTATTAATCGATAGATCATAAACAACTAGAGAGGTTCTTGTTAGTTTGTTGCATAGACATTGTCTTAAAATGTAATCAATATTGTTTTGACGAATGAAAACAGTCCTTTGCTTTCTATATAAAACAAGAATAGAACTTTAATTTTGTACAGGCAGGTTTTGCTTACACGTGGGTATAAAGAACCTGTCTCTTGCTTACAAATTAATTTATTAGTAAATTACTGCTGGGACTTTCTTATTGTTATTTCGATAGTCACAATTTGAGAACTTTATTTAACTTTATCACGCATCAATAACTGACAGGAAAATGTGTTGAAGATGTTAATGTTTCTGTAATTACCAGACTTCTATTATTTTTTTCGTAGTTGAATTGTTCTAAACAGTTCTGTTTTTAAATTCTATTCACGATCACAACAAGTTTGTTTTATATGCATTTCGTAACTTCTTGATATACCGTCTGTACTGAAATTGATCTGGTGCGAGTGAAAAATCCGAAACTCAATAACTCACTGACACTTTGCAAAAGGTTTTTGTATTACGTTATAACGGCTGTCTAGACCCCTTTTCCTTTTCGTTGTGATATACATATGCTCGCAACACTTAACACGTGAATGTATCATTTGCTTGACCTTTAGTACGACTGGTGAGTCGTAAATAAAATATATGGCCATAAAGTACATGTACAGTAGATAAATCTGAATTTATAAAGTTTACAGATAGATTCGTTTTTCATCCTTATAATATTTTTTTAGAAACATTAATGGTCTAAACGATTTAAACTTCAAAGTATGCATTTTTATCGGAATCAAAACAATTAATGCTCCGTTATCTAAACATATGAAGTGTATTATCTCATATCGTAAATAAAAGCTTTATACTATTGAATTCTGACCGGAATTCCTCGAGGATCACATTTTTTACTAAAAGTATATCGTTGAAGGCACATTATGTTTGTCAACACTTTACGTGCTTTTCTTATTCTCATGTTTACTATTGCTATTAAAAGATACTTATTTAATGAAACCATTTACTTTGCACGGAGGGTATTTATGAATGCGACTAAATGGTTAAGATTGTCTTGAGAGAGAGTACTTTATCGTTGGATTTGTCATTTGAGTTATTAATAGGAATAAACGTTAAATAGAACAAGAAAAATGCTTTTTCGGTTGCCATTTTTGTCTTATCTAGTAAGTTGAAACTTAAAATGAAAAAGTATTGGTGGTTGGGCGGTACAATGGATAGTGAAATCTCCTGTTAACAAGGCGGCCGGTGTTTGTTTCCCTGATCGAACGTGAACAGGTATTTGGCCATCGCAATAGCGATGAAAAACATTGAACTGCTAAAATACAAATGTCCGCCATCCATACAATTGCCTTGTTCCTCCGATCAGTCTATGAATTAAACATCCGCAGCTACGAGCCATATGAAGCAGAGATATTTAATCTGAGAACAATCCGGTACTATTTAGGAAATAGAAATAAAAGTAACATTTAATTGACAGCCGACGGATCATGAACGAAAAAGCGATTTAAACAATCTGTTTTGTTTATTCTAACACCCATTTATTTGATAGTACTAAATATTCCAATGTCATACCAATCAGCTAAACAAAAAAGGGAAATGAATTAGTATTTATGGTCGAGGGTCGATATCCTCAGTTGATTGATAGTGGTGACTATGATGCGTTGATACCGGAAATGCATTACTGCACAGGAAGTTCCATCAAATCTTTTCTATTATTGGATGCTAGCCTTCAAACGACAAGCTTGCAGGGGTCCGGATATTGCCATTTGGTTATCGGATGGCGTCATAAAGGTGTATAGGATGGCGCCATTAATTATTACAGGTAAGACAATGCAAGTCTGCTATCTATTCACCTAGTGTTCTTTACATGAAAGCTAATGCAATTTTAGATTGACGATCGACCTGTTTCCTTATGGGTTTTTCACACAGCACCTAAACATATTGACAGACACCTAGTCAGGGTTATTCGACACTTGTTTAGCGTAATTGATATAATAATCGAATGCTTGTGTTTCCATATGAATCTACAACTGTTAATCTTTACTTATTTCACTAATTCATAGGGAAACGATTCGTCTGGTACATCTCTATCAAATTGGAGTAGAAGATATTTTAATGATATTAAAGTTTGATGATATTAAAGTATTTAATCTCGCGTTTAGATATTATACACCTTTGTACCTATACTTAAAATAAGATAAATGGTGAAATTGTTTTCGCTTGCATTATTATAGGAATGGGTTTATTGTAACTTATCTTTTGCAACTACATCATAGCACTTATGGCAGTAATCTGTGAATCGTATTTATGTTATTAGATCATAAACTAAACTAATTTACAAGGTATTGTTGTTTGAGAGAAATCGGCAAAGATATGGCACAAGATTCGGAAGAAGTGGGTACGAGTGTATGGATTTGTTCGCGATGCAGTGAAAACATGCAAACTACATAGTTTGAAATATGTCGAGTGTTATTCTAAACTGATATGTTGTGATGTTCATTGATTATTTGTGTTGTATACCTGGTAATGAATTGATTTATTACGTTCCGTTTCTGACGTTTTTTTGTAGATGTGTAATGTTGTTAATTTATTGCATAAGAGGATACAATCAACTAACTTTTAAATGCACCAGCAAAGAATACAATCATACTGTTTTACATAGATGTACATAATTGTTCAATTTATATATCCTGAGAATATTTTTGTATATTGTATTGTCTTAAATAGATGTAAATTTACCTATCAGTTGATGATTTTGAAAGGTCCACTTCAACACATTTCGTTAAATGTAACCTAATGTTATATCATCAATGTGGAAGTTCGATTGTTTAAAGCGTGATTTGTAATATTTCAAAATAAAGTTCATAACTGACATTACAGGTTAGATTCGAACTTTATCTTTAAGGCCAAGACATGCCAAAATAAAATACAAAATCACGCAACTATTTCAACCATATTTTTTTTAAATGATCAGGTTTTAAACAAGCGGACTATCTGTTTGGTAAACGTACAAGTATAACTTATTTTGTTTATCTTTGTTTATTGATCAATCTGCCTGGTAGTATTCCCCATAGTTTGTTCCATTCGTAAATAAATAATTTTCTCAAAACATCCCACTGTTTTAAATGTAATATGCACTATTTTACACGATCAGTTATTTTTCGTTTTCATTTCATTGGCATACGTTCAAAACAGGTTGTGGAAACTTATTACGTATAGTAAGCTGTGATAATGCTGCAATGTTGTTGAATGAATTTTAAGTGTACTGTTTAATAAAAAATAGTTGATACTGATTATACATCTTGCCTTGTGTGTTAAAACTTGTTTTAAATAAAAATTAGTAGCAAATTATTACAGGAAACTCTGAGACATCGACAAAGTATGCCCCCGAAATGGTCCCCGAGACAGGAATAATTTTAACCTTGTGACCTTGACCTTTGCCTTTAAAATAAATGTGATGTAGAATATAGGTGCACAGACTCAATTGTAGTATGCATACGGCGCCGCACCATCCTACATATATCCATCGAAATTCATGGAGTTATCCTAATAGGGTCAGGTGTTTTGGCACGGAGAAACATATCGGACGGACGGAAAGACGGACGGACAGACCGAGCGGCGACCACATCTTTCACATATTTGGGATTTTTATATTTCTACCTTGCACCTACTTTCTTTTTGACCAAGCGCCTTGCTTGTCAACACCACATTTTTGGCTTTAATGTTGAACGGTCGTCCAGGTGAGGAATGCAATGAGTTCTGTCCTAAGGCCGGCACATACCAAAGTCCTTAAACAAGGTAGTTGTTATTCCCTCCTTAACGTTCATCATTTAGGGTAATGGCAACAACTGGTTCAACCGTTGTCAGTGTAATGTTACCGGGCAGAATGCCGTGCTGGGTGCTTTCGGCATGGTATTTCAGTGAGATCGCATTATAAATCGGCATCAGATCCGCGCTATCATAAGGAGGCAAGAACACCAACATACACTACCTCAAAAACATACACACAATCACGCATACACAACACAAGGAGGCACGTCCTCAATTGACATTACCTGTTAATAGGACGTTTAACCAAATAAAATTGACTTAAACAAATGTAATAAAAAACAACAAAATTACTTATAATAAGAATCTCTAAACCTATCAGGTCCGCGCTATCGGAAGGACGCGGATACATTAGTATACAGCCTCAAGCATACATACACACTTTCATTATATACATCGAGGAACGTCTTTTATTATTTGTTACATGCAACAGGACGCCAAATGAAATAAAACTAAATCTTAATCTCTCCTTATATATATATATAGTTTTGGCGCGGTCACCTTTGTTACCTATTGCTGTTGCGAGAACATAAATCACGAAACAAAACAATTGTTGATGACACGTTTGCACTTGGCTAGAATACAGCAATTACTACTTCATGGGAGGTCCTGAGCAATCGCCGGAAGTCGGTACAACAATCCAACAATTATCGCGAGCACAGTGTACTACATGTAACTATATCGATTTTAGTTTGAACTGCGATGGCTATCTTTGCACGTGACACTTTTGATTTATTTTCAGCTCTTTTTGTTCAGTTCTGAACAATGTTGTTTACCTCAGTCCTCGTGACATTTCCGTACTCTTCATAAATACAAGTAGACGAGGCCCAATGGGCCTATATCGAAAACACTTTATACCGTCAAGGCCGTTAGAGATATCGTTGTTTTAGAACGGGGTTTTGTCAACTTATGCTGTCATAGCCATTGCTTTTTAGCTCACACGATTGCCATTCGTCTTCGTCCGTCGTGGACTTTTCTATAGAAAATTAATATTAATATCTGACTTGTTATTAATATCTGAATTATTAATAATATCTGACTTGCCAAAGAAATGTTTTCTGCTTTTTATACCAATCCAACAATCTAACATAACCGCCCTGCTCTTTCAGTTGTAGTGTTGTTTTCACTGCTTCTCATAGTTGTAGTTATTGACACTAAATTGAAGTTGGGCCTCCTGTCTACCTGCAGCGATACAAACAAGACCTCAAAGTAAATTGCTAACAGTACAATTAAATGAAAGAATCACACGTGACAATGCAAGTGTAAGATTTAGAAATCTCACAAAACATAGTTTGTGGTTGTGCCATCCGACAGTTAAAATCAAACGATGTCCACTGCTGAATTGGGTCATATGGCACTTAACTGAAATGTATTCATTTGGAAACGGCATGACAACACTACTATAATGTTACACCGACATTCTGTTAGCTAGTATATACAACAATTAAATGTTCAACATTAAGCAGAAGCAGAAGTTAAATGTCTGGATTCCAACTTCAATCCTAACGGCTCATTGATGTTACATACTGTAAATTTTAACGGTTATGTGTAGTAGAGATACTACCCATTCACTTTTTAAAAAGCCGATCAGAAACCTATCATACAAAATGATGTTACTTAATAACCGCCCTAGAAGTGTCTGGTCGTAATCATTGGTTGTGTTTATTTGTTTAAACCTCCTTTTAATAGCTTAGTTCTTTTAAAAACGTGTCACCATAAAAATGTTTATGACAAATGTTTGTGGCTCCTTGTGATAAGTGCAGATATGATTCCGACACCTCGTGATCAAGTTCAGGTCAAATTTCATAATATACCAACTACGAAAAGTTTGTTTGACACAGTTACTGTGCCATTGATATATTATTATTTACCGTCGATCGATATTTTCTGTGCGGTGAATATATGACTATTATACTCGACTGACATACTTATATTTTAAAACGCTGTTGATATATTTTTACACTTTTACAACTGATTATTTCTGGTTTGATGTATTCATGTTTGTGATTGCCTATTCAAACGTGTTGTTTGGCCATAAATGACTCGCAATGTCGATGGGCCGTACACAATACATATACAAATACAAATACAAGTTCCCCCGGGACATGATGGAATACCAGGTAAGGAAACGCGGATTGTGCCGAGAAGGCAGCATATTGCTGGCACCATTTTAAACGTCATTGTACTGCTTTTAAACCATTTATAACAAAATTGATAAGATCTTAGTGGCAAATTAATAGGAATCAATGAGCAGATAACACATTACATTATACTAAACTTGAAATCGGTGAATATAATCTTGGGCTGTCCTTGCCAGTCTTCGGATGGGTCATTCATATTGTTACTAATTGAGCCTCAATACATAGCGAGTCAGGGACCATTTACAGTAAAATATTTGTCATTAGATTGTGTCGACCTTCAGTCGACCAATTCTTGTTTTATTTATGCTGTTTTTGAATATTTCAAACATAGTAACACAAAAACCTGCTAGTTTATCTAATTCAATTGTATTCCTTTTGTGAACCTCTATTTGTAGTGTTTTTAGCCCTTAAGGATTCAAATTGCCGATTGGTGGTTAAAAACAAAATAAAAACAAACAAAAAAACACAGGCCAACGTGATTAATATTAATTAAGTTAATACATTAACGATGTCTGTTGATGTGAAATCAAAGGTTATGGCGTCTTGGAAACCAGTCCTGATAAGCTCTTCGACGAATTACAGCCCAGCCGATAATAAAAACATGTCGCCCAAGAGGAAAGAGTAATCGTATGGTCTACTGGTAAATCCTGCCGCCTAACTCAGGAAAATTATTTCACCAAGAAACTCAATCATTCTCACGAGTAATCCTTAATATATTACCTTCTGGTTTCTTCGTCTATTTTTCTCCACAAAATATACTCTTAAATAGCTAGAAAAATGTCGTTGCAGGAATAAGTTCGCTCCTTGCTCTCTATGTTCAATACATGTAGGTGCAATCGCTTGTGTGTCTAACGTTAAACGTTTGGTGCCATACGCCCATTCATGGAGGCACGTCCTTCAATGACTTGCTGATAAAACGACGATGTGTCTTGTAAACCTCCTTTCTTGTTGTGAATAGCAGCACCGCTACCGCTAAGTGCTTCAGTTTCCCTGGAAAAAAATAATTGATCATAATGGTTTGAATACAGACAGTAACTGGTGCCAGGGATAGGATGCGGGTTGAAAAGGTTTTGAATAAAGTGATTTTTGCGAGAAAGTTTAGGCTCTTGCGGAAGGATTGTTCCTTGGCTGGTTAGAATTTACCGACTCATTTCTAGTCGCAGGTTTTTAAAAGATGAAATTTATTCCCAGCCATGACTAACAAATTTATATTTTATTTTTTTTTCAGCTGGAAATGTTGACTTTCGGGAATGAGATTAGCCTTGTGAATTAATGATGTTCCATACTTCTCGAAGCCTAAGTTCTCGTTATTACTTCAATTTAGTCCTAATTGTTGAACGTTTGCAAATGGAAATGTATTCATTTAAATATCAATAGGTCCCTCACATTTGTATGATGTGCACAATAAAACGAAAATATAAAGACAAAAATGAATGCCATAGAGGATGGCTGGTTGTGTCAAATTAGCGTTATGTGCTGACAATCGTGCTAATTGATTGATAAAAAATGGTTTTGTGAAAAACTGGTCCAGTATTATCCCAATTGTTCCGTTCGTAAAATTGTTTCAAGGCTGAAGCTCGGATACCGGCCCTGTAAATTAGTGGTGTTTGAAATTTTCTCATTGTCAAAGCTCTAGTAAATACCTCAATTAAGGCCATAGTGTTGATCGTTTGCTCAATCAAGGAACGCTTTGGGTTCTGTCCAAAGACCAAGGCAAACGAAGGTCACCATCACTGTCAAGCATCACGTTAGAAAAAAAAAATGAAAAAGATGTGGATAGAAAGTAGAGCAAAGCAATCATTTTGAATCAGTTTCGTGTCCCCAGTAAAGGGTTCAAAATGTTTCTCTACACGGGTTCCTTCATAAGCTGCCTCGTACAGTGTATTAAAGCCTGTTTTTTTCTTAGTCCCCGACCTACAAGGTACTGCTTCGTCAGTGGGTAAACCAGCTTTAGTGTAATCTTACGTAAAGTAAATGTTGCCCTGTAATGGGGGCGAATTAAAATAATAAAACATGTGAACATTTTATATAACCAAAAGAAAAAAAGGCAACGTGGATATTTTTATATGATTAAACACGCTGAATCTGCATCATGCTGCCTTCTTGTTTGCAATAATTGAATGCCATATCGGTGTCATCGGAAGAATTCGACTGCATGTGTCCATCATGTTCCGCTTTAATGAAAACCAGAAAGGAAAATGTGTTCATTTAAATATCAATGCGTTCCTCAATTTAGTACGATGTGCACAATAAAACAGAAATACAAAGGAACATTAATGCCATAGAGGATGGCTGCTAGCGCCAAATTAGCGTTATTCGCTGACAATTGCGCTAATGATTCAATAAAAAACTTTTATTGTTAATAGATGGTTCTTCGATCCATCCCACTGTTCCGTTTGTGAAGTTAATCAAAAACTGTCATCGTGTCCCGTTGGCAGTTTATTATTTATTAACCTTGATCTGATGAATTTAAGCACTAATTAATCACAACAAAAAGAACTGAATTGCACCCAAATGGTTTCCACACGTTTAGAATTCTCTCTTATGAAATTACGTTCAACAAAGAGATGGATATTTAGATTGAATTTCAGATCAAACCAAATATCGTCTGCAAGGATCTTTGGTGGATAATTTGTGAAATATGGAATGCCCATATAAGATGTGTCCGACCGAGGGCGTGTAAATCTTAGATCGCCACCCAACAAGCGATATCAGGAAACAGTCTACGGGACAAACAAATTTCAGTCAATACCATTAATTCATTCAAATTGGTACTTGGCCTGCTGTTAATCTGGTTTTCCTTTTCTCTGTGTGTGTGTGTCAGCTTAATCAATGCACTCGTTAATCCAATGTCAGAACAATTTGACTGGTACCTTGGATTCCTGTGTCCAGATACGGTTTTTTCTCAGAGTGATGACACCGAGTAGTAGTTTCATCGGCTTAGGGATGTTTTCAGTTTTTGTATCATTGCAATGCCCATCGATATTTTAAGTCATTAAGAGCCAAACAACCATTAAATTAGACATTCAAAATACTGAATACATCAAACTTAATTAAAAGGTTTAATATTCAAAAGAAGCGAAAAACATAAATATTAAACGAATTGGCTTTTGGTTAGCGTTTAACGTCATATCTACAGCTATGATCCTTTTGAATTTAATATAAAACGTGATTACATAATTTGTTGTCAATTACTACATATTTTTGACATAAAAGCTGTATCGAACACATTTTTCATGATTTTGACATTATAGAAATCGGCACACTTGTTCATAAAATGTTTGACGGTAAATGGTTGGTCACAAGCATGAAAAGTAGGTTGACCTGGATACCTGGACATGATATAATAAGCGGAAATAGAAAGACACCACATTAAACTGCCTTACCCTGATTGTATACATATCATATATAAAATTATATAAGTACACCAACATACCCTGTCACCAGCACACATACCTGCTTACACAACACACACGGAGGCACGTCCTTAAATGACCTTAGCTGTTAATAGGACGTTAAACAAAATAAAACCATACCAAATCATAAGCGAATTATATGAAAACGGATAAGCAACATAAATTATCTGAAATCATGAATAAAAGTAATTTTTGAATTAGTTGCTTGAAAAAAATGTTTGGTCGTCTATTTCTGAATGCTCGTTGTATGAAGCGACTAATGTGCCTCTAACAAATTCCATCCCCTTTCCTCTTCAAAACCGGGTGTAGTTTCTTTTGTTAACAGCGAAAGTAATTTACTTAATGATGTGTCTCAACGCGTGTAATGTATGTGTGCTAGTGCGGTATGTTTGTTTCATTGCATCCTACCGATACCGCGGATCTGATGCCGACTTATATGGTGAAATCACCTAGCATATTATTTCCCTGTACCAAAATGGCAAAATAGACAACAGATTGTCCCCAGCACACATATAAGCAGACACGAGTGCGTAACACATATAGGGGTACTTCCTCGTTGCCATCCCCATCCTAACTGCCATCCCCGATTGGGCTTATTTTCATGAAGGCCCAAAATAGAGCTATTGCCAAGGAAGTCGCCAGGATACAAATTGGTTGCCAGGAAGCAAAACGAAAAAAAGATTATAAAATGTGTTAATAAATCCAGCAGATTTATTTTGGTCAATATTATGCCAAAATAGAGGGCAAGGAAGTAAGTCCGCAAACCTTACGCGGTTCCCATAATAAATGCCTCTTAAAACATGCAGTGGGAAAAAGCAGGTATAAATATGTATTTCCTCTCTTAATTTCAAACCTGCGGGGATAAAGAGACACGAGACAGTTTGGCCATATTGCACAATTTTAGCCCCTTGATGTTGGTTGGTTATCAGGGTTTAACGTCCTATTAGCAGCAAAGGTCAAGGGTTTTGTTGCTGATTTTACAGTTATATCTCAATGAAATACCATGCCAGACATCCAGCACAGCAGTCTGCCCGGTAACATTATACTGAAAACGGGTGAACCAGTTGTTGCCATTTCCCTAAATGATTAACGTAAGGCATGAAATATTTACTTTTTTAAGGACTTCGGTATGTCCCGGCCTGGGGACAGAACCTATTACCTTCCTCACATGGGCGAACGCTCAACATTGCTAAATAAAGAAAAATAAGGAAGTTAGAAAAAGAGAAAAATATAAAGATCACAAATACTTGAAAGGGTGAAGCAGAATTGTTTTGGTTGCTTTGGTGTCCAAAAATAGAGGGCACAAAAGCAAATTCCGAATTATGCAGGGGGATCCGATATTAGTCGCATAGACATGGCATGCATTGAGTAACAGCAGCTGTATCATTTCTCGAGGTTGGCGACGTTAGGATGGCAGAACATTAATAGCCTTAATTGGACATTCCAATTTTTCCTGGATGGGCATTTAGTTCATCGATAAACCAGCTTTTAGCAAAATGTGACCAGGAAGAAAATTGTGCTTTGGCAAGTATATTCTATAACTTAGAAGTTTTGAAATCAGCAGCAGACTCTCACTTATGCAAGGAGATAAATACACCAACATACTGTACCGCTTCCAGCACAATTCTTACATTTCACATAAGGAAACACGACCTTTAACGATGGTACAATAACAAATCAAAACGAAAAAAAACCTGTCCATCCTGTCTCTCTATTAACGGTGTAATAACCATAATACCACTATACCTTAGATATGGTATTAACCGTTTATTACAGATTAATGGCCTCTTTGATATCGGAATTTAGACAAAAGGAGACGAAAACATCAGCCATCGGAAGTCTGTTGACAGATACAATACTTAATAAGACGGAATCATTCTTTTAAGGTGACAGGTGTCATTCGATTTCTATACAGTCAGATATATCCTATCTGTCTCTTTTGAGCACTTTAAAACACTACGTGTCCTTAACGTTTCAGTTGTTTTTGACTTTATGTGGTCTGGAGCAGTTTTGGCCAGTGGTGACTTACTAGTCGAAAAATGAAGGGTGTGGCGGCCTCTATCAGAGGGAAGGGACCCAATAGGGGTAAATCATTCCCTTTCTGTATAAATGAAGGGGTGTAAACCCAAAAGGAGAAATAGATGTCCCGGTGGCCAAACTTATTAACAATTTGTCCAATAAGATTAATATTTTAAATTATGAATTTTAAATACGATGTGATTTGAGTACATGTTAATATTTGCGCTGTGTATCGTGTGTAATTGTATATATGCCTGTGTCAGGTAATGTGTCGTTAGGTGTGTTATCATTGTGACATATGAGAGGTGGGTGCAAGTATTGGCTGAAAGTGACACTTTGACCTTGCATGAACCTGACCATGCACGTGAAAAGCCCAGGTGAGTTAATTCACTCTACACCAACCCTTGGGATATAAGTTAATTAGGTTGCACGTGGTCAGGTTCTATGACATCATGTCCTAGGGTGTAATTATGTTATGTAAGTTTCTAAAATAAAATATAATAATGTATTATTAATTTACAAGTAATGTCTAAATATTCAATACTTTATGGTATTAATATATGTGGATATGGTTTTACGTTTACACGTGTCCATATATATACACTTAGACATTGCATTTTTATTTCAGGGAACCGTCTCCGTTTACGAGTGTGAATGTTTTATAAATAAACTGTCATCTGTGTGTACTTATGTCTATGGGTTAATATATATTCGTACCAGAAGAAACCCACACATATACTCGTGTGACGTAGAGGAAAATATTTTTTAAAATCCTTCTCCTTTTCTACCAATAAAGAGATTTGCCCCAGAGCATCTTTTGACCAATAGGGTTCAATTTTGTATAACCTTTAAGTTTGTCTTTTAAAACCGATTTTCCTGATGTAATAGTTCCACAACTTTAGTTTGCAAATTTTGTCACTATTCTCACTCATTTGTATATTATGTAACAGAAAGAGAGCCAACAACAACAGTTCGGAACCCTCTAATCTGCCCATGCACGTACGCACGACATGAAACACGCCCTTCCTTATCAGCTGACGCAGCATTGATGGAAAGGAAGGGAGGGAATTATTTTTGAATAAAACGAGTGTGCGACTCTGTAAAGTTATGGTTAGTAAACCATCATGGAAATTGCTTTTACCAGATTTGTTTTTGTGATTGTTTGATTATTATTGACGTGTTGATTGTATATGGTTCACATCCTATCAATATCTTAGGACTCTTAAGGACGCACCTCCGTGCGTATGCGAACAAGTGTGTATATGTGCCAGAGACATGGCATGTTAATGTATCTGCCTTCTCTGGTAGCGCGGATTACGACTTTATAGTGCTATCTCACTGAAATACCATCTTATCTTTTGGAATAATTGGTTTTTTTGCTAGATTATAGTTGTACATATTTACTGTTTAAAAAAGAGATTTGAGATCTATTATATTATTTAAAATAAAGAAAATCTCTTGTTGGCTGAAGGTCAATGTTATCTAATAACAAGTGTTTTACTGCTAATGGTTCGTGAATGCTATCCATTGAGGGTGACTTTAGCTTTTCAATAAATAAGAATGGGTTTTGCATCAATGACCTATCCGGATACGGGCAAGGACAGCGTGTCTTCAAATTGGCGGTTTTTTATATCTCGGATAACATAGCCGGATTTTAGGTTTTTTAGGTTTAACATAGTGTCATGTCTATTCTAAGTGTTGATTCCAATTATTTTGCCATTTTTACTCACAATATTTGTTATTTAACGGTTAACAGGTGGTACGTACAAAATCTGCTTTGGCGGCACAATCTGTCTTTTCATTACCTGGTATGCCCACCTATACCGGAACTTAGCATAATGTAATGTATCATTACTTCCCAGAACTACGTCCTGTGAGGTATAGGAATCATCTGAATATTTGGTGAAATTTCGCCTTGTAGCTTTTCCATGATAGATTGGAATATTTTAGTAATGCCAAATTGTTGATATTGTATCAGACACGGCACCCTTCGTTTTTGGGGAAACAAATTGAATTAATTAGTGAGTAATTAGCAAAATTTGATTGAAAATTGATTATATTTTTACGTGAAGTTACGTGTGTATTATATACACGCACACATAGACACTGCGAGAAAGTGGGTCGCCGAGGTAAAATTCGTCTGCTATTGTAACGTATGTTGTTCAGCAACCATTGTACACAGCACGTGGCAAATGTAAATAGATACATGTAAAACTTGTAAATTATCATTCTATAGGCTTATTAAAGTTTAAGCTACAGCAGTTTTGTTGCAGAAATGAAATCGGTTCGTTTTATTTGAGTGCATTCGAACAGGTCTTTTTGATCTGTTTACAATATAAAGTAAATGCAGCACATGTTTATAAGTCGTAGTTCGGCTGTCATCGAACATTTGTATACATCCTTTTTACGGATGGAATCGGCAGACATTTCTCCATAATTTCCATATGGTTTTATTTTGTTCTATTACTCGTATTGATTGTAATCTAAACACCATTCGGAATCGGCTAATGGCACATTTGGCTATCAATTGATGGCACATTTGGCTATCAATGGCACGCATGACTCAATTACACATAACTGTCGATCAAATACATGGCTGTTAATACATACATGGCTGTCAATGACACATGGGTATCAATGGCTCTCAATGACACATGGGTATTAATGGCTGTCAATGGTATATATATATGACTCAAACATGCATGTCGATGCCACAATTGACTGACACATTAAAGATTACGCATTTATACAAATTTCCTATTTCACAAAGCATTTCACTTACCCTAACGACTCATAACCTTTTCCTGAGAGGTGCGTGGCCATTGGCCTTTTGTTTTTACCCGTTGTCAGTATGATGTGCCCGGGTGGAATACTGTGCAGGCTTTCTTACACGTTGTATTTCAGTAAGGTAGCACTATAATGTCGGAATCAGATCCGTGCTAACGCAAGGAGGCAATTACACCAACATACCCAACATGCATCCAGCATACATCATTACACACTTGAAGGCACGTCCTTAAATGACCTTAGCTGTTGATAGGACGTTATACCATATCAAACCAAACTCTGAGTTATTATATACATGTACAATGTATATACATGTATATGGCTTAACGTCCTCGTAACAGCCAGTGTCATATTAAGTCGAGACGAAAGAGTCAAAGGTGAGAAAAATATATATAACTCGTGTGTTTGAATTGGATCAGCAAATCAATATTGGTTCCCGATATAAAACAATTCAATCCGGCTCCGTTGTCTAACACTATCAACGCCTACACAAACACCAACTACAATAGCACCATAGCTTTACCAATTTAACCAGCTACACAAACACTAGTAGTTTTACCAATTTTAAGTTATCCGCATCATCTTTTTACTGTGCTTAATGTGGTAAAATAATGTCGAGGGGATTCTAATTGTTGTTCTCATCAATTAAATATCAATCTCTGATTTTAATTCAAATACGTATTCCTCAATACTGTTTTCTGTTGAAACTGTGTATTACTTTTCACCTCTGTAGATTCGTACGAGTCGACTAATGTAGGCCTTTTGCAGAATTGGGCTTGTTCGTTTGTGTCTCATGTTAAGGGGAAACCATGATTGATCGACTGCCCCAATTGCACCTTATGTTTCTCACTTCCCTACTCTGTATTATCGGTATCGTAAGAGATTGATCTCCAGATAGTCTCTCTCCTTGAACTGTAGTTTGAGTTTTTGTCATAGTAACCCGTTATTTGGTAGATATTCCTTCTCCTTGATTCGGTAACAATTGTCGGATAGTCCTGAATATTCTGTATCTATCGCTTGATACGATTTCTCGATTCAACCCCTGACTTGACCTGGTCATTTCCTAGCTATCATAAAAGATTTGCTCCTCCGACAGTTACATGTATTTGTATTTGTAGACTAAGGTGCAACTGTTGTCATTATCGAGTTCCAGGTTGTTTTGTTTTATGAACTATGCTTTAATAAATACATGTATTTTTCATAGGGCGGGGACACTCCCTTTCGAGTACTAACTAGCCACCAGACTGGTAACATGTAGGGCCTTGAAAGTCGAAACACTTAATAGTTCTTCAGTGAATCATTGAAAAAAATCAATTCTCTTTATGTGATCGAGGTACAGTGTAAGTTTTGTCATTATTTCATACAGGATGGGATGCGAGGCGGCAGACAAAGTGGCACTAATGGATTATGTGTGAGCGATATAAGACATAACGAGCGTTTGTCACGTAAAAAACTACTTCCAGCTGACGAGTCTGCTCGAAGTCTACTTTACCGACGATACATCTTGTATATATTGTGTCTGACATTAATTCAAACGGATGTCTAATTGCTATGTGTTGAGAGCTTTTGGATACGTAAACTTACCACTATTTAAATTAAAAAACGTGTTTTCTCATTAAGCGAAAATAAATGATATTTTCAAATTTCCAGGAGTTACCGAATCGTTGTTTATTTGGTTTAATGGGTTTTAGCGTCCTAGAAATACACTGTAACTAAGGTATGGAGGTTGTTTATAGAAGAATGTGTGAATTATTAGATTTGTGTTATACAACTTTAGATTTTTAAGCCATAATGATGTTATGTGTTATGTACAAACAATAAAAATATCTTTGAAATGCCAGTAGGTCTTGGGAAAGGATAGTATCCAACTGCAATATCTCAATGTGGGGTTCCATGTAAAATAAGTGTTCCCCTTTTTTGTAGTGTCTCCCTAGGTGTCTGTCTTACTATGAATCTTGCTTTAACGAAGACGTTAAATCAAATACAAAAAAAAAAAACCACGCATAGGCTAATTATTACTTTACACATGCTTACGTTTTACAAAATGAAAATCAACTTTATTGCCATGCCTGTGACTAACTCTTACGATCATATATTTTATAATTGAATGCATCGGTTTTGTGTAAACATTTTCATAATGTGGCAACTTTGAAAAAAATATCCTTTAAAACTGTTTTTGTTTGTGATTATTAACGTTCAATTAATCTTTACGAAGAGTCCCGCCAGGTTTTGGGAAAGAACAGCTCTTCTGTATCCCAGTTCATTATCTGCTTTCCTCCATTGGAATACTTCAATTTCAATAAATTTTATTGTCAAAGGACAAATGGATTGGGCAGCAGGCATAGCCTATATAAGCCCTCTCCAAA